>JAADVR010000085.1:0-73717 GCA_023335855.1 Pythium scleroteichum | reverse complement strand
TCCGACTTCCAGGCGTTGGCGGACGAGCTGGCGTCGAGGTTGCAGGACGCCTGCATGGCCTTGGAAGGCACCGAGTCGGCGTAGTTTGGGAAGAAGGACGAGACCTGGATCTCGGGGATGGCCAGCGCGATCAGAAGCAGCCGAGGCCGTCGGGGCGCGAGCTGTTGCGCGGCTCGCCGGCCCCGCGCGAGAGCTCGGCGTCGCTGAGCAGCGTCGACTGGTTGGCGAGAAGCGCGGCCGCCATCGTGAGGAGCTACGCGGATTGGCGAATGAGCCGCTCGCGCGTATCGCCAAGCGAAGCGACAAGTCGCACCCACGAAGCTGATGCGCCGGCCGATCTGGGGAGACTCATACTGACGCAGGGTCCATTCCAGGGCGGGGCGAGAATATTTGTGGAGATGTATAAACCGATATCCTTCAGCAACAACTGCAGACGTTGTGGACTAGGAGTCAGTGAGAACTCTATAATCTGAAGAGACTGTGATAAAACATCACAACAAATGGAGACACCATGTAGATCTGATACGCACCGAAGAAAACCGACTTGCAATGCAATCGATCGATCGCTGGGAGTGCTGCTTGGCCCATTTGGCTCGCCCGCCGCTCAAAGTCCCTCGTCTGGACGGCGCCACGTGCGTGCAACTCGAGGCGTCCAGACAGTCGTCGTGTCATGTCTCGACTAAATACTTGGCTCCTGCTGCGAGGCCCGAACCGACGATTCGTATCTCGTTTGGCGGTGGACGAAGCGAAGCCATCTGCGAAGATTAAAGATCGTCCGAACGTGCTCGGTCTGTGTGGTCGGCCAAGTATGTAGCTTCCCAGGGCTGCTGATCCTCCCATTCCAGTGGTAGGACAGTGTTCCCAGGGAAATGAGACAGCGAGCGTTGTGTCCAACTGCTTAACTTCTGCCGAGGTGAGACAGCGACGCCCACGCACTCCCGCTCTTCTCCCAGCCATGTTGGGAAAAGTGGATATTGCGAGTTGGGGAGCAGCTCTCACAAGTCGCTTAAGCAAGCAGCGTTGGCCGGGTGAGTCAGGCTCGCGAACTCTCCCACTCTGCGACTCAACCACGACAAACGCTGGTCCCCGTTGAGCAGCGTCGGCCAGCAGGTCTCCCCGTCGAATCGAGTCGACATGGCCACGAAGTGGAAGAGAGCTTTTCACCCCCGACGTGCAACGTGGGCGAGAGGGGACTCCGTTGTCTTTCGAGATCTCACAGCCGCACACGCGAATGGCGAGGAACGGCAGTGATTGCAGTCCGTCGCCGTGGGCCATAGAGCAGCTAAGGCTGTGGTCGTGCACCTCGCGCGATTGAGTGTACGCGCCGGAGGCCTCCAGTCACAGCTGCTAGCGATTTCCAGCGGAGTCCTCTCGGCTCCCCTACATCTGTGCCGCGCCAGCCTGACTCCATCAGACTTCGAGGAACGACAGCCTCGCCACCGTGTGGAGAGCCGGCAGACGAGCCTCTCAGAGGTTTCCATCGAAGGGCTCGTGCAGCCAGTGCCGAGCGACTGTGAACCCTCGCGGGCGTATCATATATTCTGGCGCAATCCTGCGGCCACCCACTGGGCAGAAGCCTCACTCGATTGTGAGTGAGAGGTGACGGATCGATTTGATTTGGATTGAATCGATCCACGCGAAGAACAGCCTCCCAAAAGGCCGTTTGACGATTTGAACGCGCGATTGCGGCGGCATTCTGCGACTAATCCGCCCTCGCACGTCGCGAGGAATCGCCCGCGAGTTTATCTGCGAGTTCTCCGGTT
The DNA here is from genome assembly GCA_023335855.1 of Pythium scleroteichum. Taxonomy (NCBI): domain Eukaryota; phylum Oomycota; class Peronosporomycetes; order Pythiales; family Pythiaceae; genus Pythium; species Pythium scleroteichum. The sequence goes on along the minus strand of JAADVR010000085.1, from coordinate 71,954 downwards.
TACACGCCGGAGACTTGCGCCAGATTACACGCTGCGAGTCCGCCATCAACTGTGCGACAATTATTATTGTCTTCTAAATCGGTATGTTAACTGACCACAGAACGTGCCACCCACGAGTAGATGTATTCTGATAAGTGATCCTATCTGCTGCATGTTTACGGTTCCGGAACTGGTCATCAGGAGCTGTTGACGATCGCAATCTGCTTGTGACACCCCACCAGGGCCAATGCCTCGGGGCATCATCTCTTTTGGTCCCACGCTGCATCGACGTGAGCGCATTTGTCGATCGGCCGTCTCACGTGACCATGGCGCTCAACGTCAAGCGCGTGGTGCTCAACCCGCGCGCGTACATCACGCCCTTCGTGCTGCTCGTGTTGCTGCACCACCTGCCCATGCTCATCGCGTACGGCGCTGTCTCGCGCCCGCACGGCTTCAAGCTCTGCAAGCGCGTCAAGGACCTCTTCGTCTGGTTCGACGTCGCGTTCATCGTGCATCTCGTGACCGCCGCGCTGCTGATCCTGAGCTGCGCCATGACGCTCTGCTCGAGCGTCTACCGCGTCCACCGCCCCGAGAACGCCGTCATCCTCATGGTCTTCCTCCTCTACATCTTTACGCTTGTCTGGGGCATCTACGGCGAGAGCTCCTTCCCGGCGGACACCTCGGGCTGCATCAACGACTCGGACGACATGCAGGACGCCGCCGACGACGTGACCTACTTTCAGCACTTTGACTTTGTCTTCTCGCTCGTGATCGTGATCGTCGCGAACTGCACGTCCTACCTCTGCGGCGTCCACACGAGCGCCGACATCGTCGAGGCCGAGAAGCGGTGGCAGCGGAGGTGTATGAACATGTTCCGCGTGTTCACGTGCAGCTCGACGCGGTCCCACGCGACGGACGAGGACATCTTCGAGAGTCTAGGCAAGATGCTCGGCAAGTTCTTCGTCGTGCGGTTCAAGAGCAAAGAGTACGAAGGCCTTCAATTCAACGACCTCATGTTCTGTCTTGGCCTCGTGAACAAAGCACAGCGCCAGGAGCGTGAAGACAATCATGACGAGGAACTGGAGTCGCGCAAGCGGTTCCCTCGGGTCGTCGAGGAGACCAAGCTTCGAGATCTCTCGTTCTACGGTCGCCTCGCTGTCGGCATGTACGGCTGGCCCATGTATGTCTGGTACACGCCGCTCAAGTGGTTCCACATCTTCGACTGCTTCTCGCGCAAGCAACGGCTCACTGAAGGCCAGGTCGTGGAGCATGACAACGTCGTGACGAGCAACCGCGCGTCCTTCGTGAGCTACACTGGCATCGACAACAGTTCGCTCGTGTACCTCAACTGCTACAACTTTGTGTTCTCGTCGCCCTACTCGATCGTCAAGGACCAGCAGCGCCGCGAGATCATCATCAGTGTGCGTGGCAGCTTCTCGTTCTACGACTTCGTCACCGACGGCCTCGCCCACATCGTCAACATGAACCCGGACGAGCTCCCCGAGGACGTGCCCGACCTCGATGCCACGGCCACGCACTATGGCATGCTCCGCACGGCCCGATCGCTCTATGGAGATCTGCAGGAGGGCTCCCGCCAGTCCATCTTCTGGGATTTCGTACAGGAACACTGCATTCCTGGTGCCGAGGAGCCGTGGAACGTCGTCGTGTGCGGTCACTCGTTGGGCGCTGGCGTTGGTGCGATTCTCTGCTTGCTGCTCAAGCGACACTTCCCGACGACGCGTGCATTCCTGTACGCGCCCCCGATGATGTTCGACCCCGTGACCGCGAACTGGACCAAGTCGTTCATGACGACGGCCGTGTTCAGCGACGACATCGTCCCCCGACTCTCGATTGCCAACGTCACGCGTCTGCGCGACGAGATGGCCAACCACTTTAACGCTGTGGCCTCTGAAAATCTCTACAAAGTGCGCTACGGTAAGCAGAAGAGTCTCGGGATCAACCCGAAGAAGAGCGACCTGCAAGTGGGCCAGCTCGAGATCGATGTCACGGGTGCCACGCAGCCGGGAACTCCTCACGCGAACACTGACGGCTCACCGAACGGGTCCCCTCAGTACCCTGAAGAACGATCCCCCACAGAGACACACACTGGTCTCCTGGGCATGGACTTCTTGCAGACTGCCGAAGTTGACGACGTCCAGGAAGTCGACGTCCCTGGCGAGATCATCCACATTCTGACGGCGAAGGAAGCCCGCACGTGCGGCTGCACCATGCTGCGTGGCGAGCAGGAGCTCACGTACACGATCCGCGACGCGTCCTACTTCCGCCGCATCTGGACCAACTCGCGCGCGCTGCAGGACCACATGGTCCACCACTACGACCGCAACATTCGCCACTTGGCCGTCAACTGCCTCGGCATCTCCCTGCGCGACGAGGACAAGGATATCATCATCTCCGTGGACCCTGAGGAGGCCGCGGCCGCGACTGCTGCAGTGCCTGTGGCTCGCCCGCCAGTCGAACTCAAGGAGGCCAAGCCGTACGACGTCATTGGCGACTTCGAGTCCACGGCAGCGACCGACAAGGACGGCAAGCTGCACATCACCAAACCGAACCCACCCTCAAAGACCACCGACGCCCACGATGGCCAGGCCAGCGAGGCGACGCCCTACACGCACATGGAGGACGCTGTATGATCGCTCAACTTATTATGAACCACTAGCCCCCCAATAGACGTTACTTATTCGCCCCTATCGACTAGAGAAACGAGGTCTTGCTACGACTAGAACATCTCTCGCTTCACGCGGACCATTTCACGCTCTTCGCCGTCGCTGTCGTCACCGCCGTCAAACATGAATAGGAAATCACGAAGCCTCGTTCGCTGAACAGGTCGATGCAGCACCAGCGTGCGATAACTAGACGTGGATGGCGTGCGATGCTCTTGAGCTCGTTCGTTTGCGATATTTCGAGGTCGACAGCGTGCGGTGGCCAAAAGTCGTTGGCGTGCGTTGGGCGTGTCCATAGGGCAGATAGCGATCCCTGGGATCGTCTTGGTAGCTCGAGATGCTCGTGCTGTCGTCAGCCTCGCCCTCTTCGCGTGGCGTGCTGGCCGAGTGCTCCGACTTTGTGCGAGGGAGCGATGGCGACCGCAGCGAATACACCTCGGACTCGGTCGTTCCCATGTCGCTCGCTTTCATACACGGCGAGCGTGTGGACGGGGTAGGCGTTTGTACGACACGGCGTGTCTCGTCCACGAGCCCCGGCAGCTTCGTCTCGCTTACAAACCCACGAGCGACTGGCAGCGCCATGCGCTCGCGCTCGTGTGGCAGCAGTGCCTTCCAGAGATTGGCGAAGCACTCGAACTCGAAGTCGTACATGAGCACGACGACCTTCTGCAGCTGCGCCACGTTGAACCCGCCGCGAAAGCGCTTGCTCGCGATCTTGAGCATCTTGGCCTTGGTCTAGTGGCCACGACAAGACGACAAATCAGCAACAGATTAAGCCTCGTGGTCCTCAGGAGGGAAATGACGTGAGCGCACGAGCCACTGCGAGATGTAGTCGTGGCGGCGCTGCTGGGCCTCGGTGGTGCGCGCGTCGTCCTTCTTCTTGACGCAGATCTGGACAATCGAGATCTCGTCGAGCTGCTCGATCCGCTCAAGCGCCGAGTCGGACCACGCAAACGGGTCCGCGTCCACGCCGAGCACTCGCACGGACAGCAGCTCATCTCCTGTGGACAGAGGTGGTGAGGGAGCCGACGGGTTTGAGTGGGTGAGTCAACAGCACGAACCCTCGCTGACTCCGGCTCTTGTGGCGGGCGACAGCGCACCGACGTCGGTGACTTCAAACACGGCGCGGTCGTCGTGGCCTCGCTTCAGTCGGTCGCGGAAGCCGTAGCTGGCCTCTCCGTCCAGCTTGAGCAGTAGGAGCTAGTGACACAGGCGCTCATCAGCCCCCACGAGGCGTCTGCGAGCGAGCGCGTCCCCTACTGTCTTGGCACCTCGAACAAACGCTACGGGCGTCATGGCTTCTCCACAGCAAGGCGACGGGGAAGTGGAGAGGGAAGGCGGGGGATGGGCTCTCTCTCCTCTTCGATTTGTTGGGAGAATCCTGTTGAGTTATTGCGTCCTCCTTCTCCTGGCGACGCAGCGGTCACTGGGCGGAGGCGTCGAGCCAACAGCCCCACGTCGTACGACGCACAGACAGCCGCCAGGTCAGGGGACAGCCCTCTCCCGTTGAGGGTGTCAACAAGATGGCTTCATGTTCGTGATCTTCAACCAACTAACCGGTACCATACCGGTAATCGTTAACTTACTCGAAACCTCAACGTTCAAGAAAGCCCGCGAAAATTGAGTACTGAAAGCTTCGCTCAGAAGCCATGGTGTTGGAGCCCATCCCGTCGCCGTCGTGGCGCAGCGCACCGGCCAACAGCGCCCCAGGCACGCCGTTACGTCGCCCCGCCTCTGCGCGCGCGCCGCCTTCATCTCGCGGTCGACGGCCGGCGGCGTCACCGACTGCGTCGTCGTCGTCTGAGCGCCGAACGCCTCGACCGGCGTGGAACGGATACCTCACGGACGACACGCAGTACCGACTGACGCACGAGGAAAGGCTCCTGAAGCAGATGCAGCAGCTCTCAGCCGCGCACTTCCACGGACGGACCTCTCCAGTTGTAAGGCGGGACGAAGGTGAGGAGAGCTGGTCTCGGGAGTCGCACGCTTCGTATGCTGCGCCGTCTCTTCGAAGAAGACACATCAACTTAAGAGACGAAGACGACGGCTTCAGCGAAGACCAGCAGCCAGACTCGCGGTGTAAAATCCGGAACGAACTGTCGGCACTCGAACGCATGCTGTCCGAGTTGGAGCACGAAACCGAACGCTTGGAGCCGAGTCGTACGAGCCATTACGCAGACGACGACGATGAGGACAAAGTGGACGCCAATGCTGAGATCTACCGCGACCAACGAAGCGAGAAGTACGCACCACTCGGGGTCGTGGAGGAAGAAGAGAAGCACGACAATGAGGAGGTTCTCGACACAACAGAACTGGATGACCCTGTTGCAAGTATCTGTTTCAAGTCCCTACAGCTCGGCATCGACCTCACACAAAAGGTTCAGACACTAGCACGCAAGCTAGAGAGCGAGCGGCGATACCGCAAGCAGCAAGATCGGCGAATACGAGAACTGGAGCAGGTAACGAAAATCCTTTGGGCTCTCTGTTGTCTAGCTTCTGACTGCCTCGTCTTGATCAGCATTGTGACGAGCTCCAAGAGCGCAGTGATGAATCTGAGGCGCGATATCAGGACCTCTACCAGCAAGTGGACGCCATGGTACAGCGCCACCGCCGATTCTTGACGGTCAACACATCGATCTAACAACTGCCTTGCACTCAGCGAGATGCAATGATTGCGACGGGTGAGGCTCTCCACCGCATCCGACAGGACCTCTTCCATCCACGAGAAGACACCGTCGAGTCTCCTCCTCCTCCAGAAGGTGCGTATTCGTACCTTAGAGTAGGCGCTCATTGATCCGGTGCGCAACTGCCTTTGAACAGCTCCCCGAGACAGACCACCCTTCCAGCCCAAGAACGTTCAGCGAGTATCGCCTCACAGGAGATTCCGACTGAACGATGACAAGGAGAACTACTTCGAGCAGCGATGAGACATATTTTACAAGCCGATTGGTCGCAAGATGCGCCAGGATTCGCTGCTTCCCTCCCTGCAGGCTGCGCCCATGATCTCCGCTTCCAGAACGAAAATGAAGCTGTATAATTGGTTAAAATTTAGATAAACGCCCACTGATTGGCTGCAATTCGTTCGTGCATCGAGGAGCATCCAGGCTGCACAGTGCAAGCATCCTTCTGATGGCGACGCCGTACGAGCCGCCAGCGTGGGGCCGCGACGGACGCAACGCCTTCGGGCTCTCGCTGGACGTCGTGCGCAACGGCGTGCTGATCGAGTCGTTGGCGCTGCCGCTGGACGCGGCCAAGAGCTTCGTCGTGGCCGGGCGCATGGAGCCGCATTGCGATCTCGTGCTGCAGCACCCGTCGCTCTCGCGCGTCCACGCGGCGCTGCAGTTCGACGCCCACGGCGCGCTCTTCGTGCAGGACCTCAAGAGCACGCACGGCACGTTCGTCAACAAGAAGCGCCTTCCGCCGCTCGAGTTCCAGCGGCTCCACGTCGGCGACCTGCTGGTCTTTGGTGAGTCGACGCGCAAGTACGCGGTCTGCGGGCCGGAGGAACTGCGCCCCGATCAGGCCGACATGGACAAAGTGCGCGCCAAGATCCAGGCGAGGAGAGAGGCCGAGAAGAAGCGCGAGGAGAGAGAGGCCGCCGGCGCCTCCTGGGGGTTCCGCGAGGACGCCGAGGAAGAGAGCGACAGCGACGACGACAGCGACGCCGACGACAAGAGCAAGCGGAGAGGCCGAGAGGACGAGCGCGACCTGCCCGAGTACCTGCGCGGAATCAAAGAGCACGGCCGGTCGGCGTACGAGTCGAGCGTCAAGCAGGCAGACATCAGCGAGAAGGACCAGAAACTGTTCACCCAACTGCAGAACAAGATCGCCAAGATGGAGAACCTCGAAACGGAGAAGGCGCGCATCCTGGCCAAGCAGAACAACCTCCAGGGCCACACGGAGGGCCAGGAGAAGACGCTCGAGCGCAACAGCGCGCGCATCGAGAGTCTGATGAAAGAGATCGAGGAGCTCGAGGCGAAGATCCACGACCGGACGGCGCAGCGCGACAAGTCGCGAGCGGTCAACAACGTCAAGAACTCCAAAGGTCGATCGCAGCGCGGCGCGTCGTCCATGTACAACTACGACAGTGACGAGGACGACTTCTACGACCGTACGAGCGCTAACCAGAAGAAACACGCCGAACGCAAGCTCCAACACGAACAGGCTTTGAAAGGAACCTCGACGGGCGCAGCTAAGAAGACAGCGCCCAAGACGGAGGTGCTGACGGCCGAGATCCTCCAGAAAAAGATCGAGATGCTGGAGAAGGACTTGAATGATCTGAATGTTGAGTATGCACGCGTCCAAGCTGATGATGACGGTGCAAAGGTCCAAGGAGAGGACGAGGCAGATGCGCTCGAGGCATTTATGCAGTCGACTGCGAAGGAGCTTCACGTGAAAGAACTTACACGCTTACATACCAGGCGACACGAAGTGGAATCCGAGCTGAAGAAACAGCGCCAACTTCTAGTCATCGCCATGCCAGCTCTGAACCACGAACAACCAGCGGCCGCCAAGCAGGTCGAGGCGAGCAAACCCAGCGAGCCAACTCCAGCAGCAAAGTCTGTGCTGGATAACCAGCCACAACTAACTGAGACCACATCCAAACCGACAGAAGTGGAGAAGAAGCGAGTGGAGCCTGCTCCGCTGCAATCTCGCGGAAAGAAAGAGCGTCGACAAGAGCGCGAAACCCCGAGTTCAGATCCATCACAACCGCAAGATGAGACGGAGGAGCAAGTGAAACCAAAGAAGCAACGATTGATGGGACCAACCCTCCCCCCACCGGCCGCAACAACAGCTCGTGCAGCTGACGCCACCGAACTGGAAGGAGGAGACCGAGTGTGGGTCCCGCCGGCGAACCAAACAGGCGATGGTCGCACCAAGCTGAACGACAAATACGGATACTGATAGTCTCGTGAGGCTGTGATACAGTTGCTTAGAGTTTTGCTAGTTTACTGGTATGAACTCACTTTGTTCTGACGATTAGCCTAGGAACGAAGATCGGCGAAGCGAACTCGATCGGTGGAAGGAGCGCACCGACTGCAGGCTGCTCGGCTCCAAGTTGTAGTCCCCGTATCCGCCGCCGAGATCGTCGTACATGCCGTTCGAAATGAGCCGCTCCTCATCTTGCTGCGCAGCCATGTTGTTGAAAATGTGCTCGAGCGACGTGTCGCTGACGCTGTACTCGCCAACGAAGAGCCGCTTCTTCGATTCTTCGAGCAGGCGGAAGATCTGGAACGGGCGCAGCGACTGCTTGGGCACCTGGAAGCGGAAGTGGTCGCTCTGCTGCTCCACGAGCGTACTGCCGACGAACTCGCCGCGGAAGAACTGCACCAGCGCGCGGCTCATGTTCTCTGTGCACCACCAGTTGCTGAATACGCCGAGAGAGATCTGGCCCGCCGACGAGAGGACGGCGTTCATAACCCAAGCGTTGCCTTCGTTGTTGCGGATCGCGCGGCCGCGTGCCTCTGAGCCCAGAGCAGAACAGACGCGAACCACGTTATCTTCTGTAATCACACCGTGGGGTCCAAGGACCGAGACGATCTCGTCGTGGATCTGGTCCGCTACAGAGCGCGGCGGCTCCGTGAGCTTAACTTCGACGGTGTAGCCTTTGCCAAACTTCTGCTTCAAGTGGCCCACCGTGCCGAGACACTTCAGCTTACCGCTCACGAGAATGCCCACCCGCGTCGCCAGCGCCTCGCACTCCTCCATGCTGTGCGTCGTCAGCACCACACACGAGTCTTTCTCAGCGCACACGCTCGCGATTACATCCCACATCTTGCGGCGCGAGCTTGGATCCACACCCGTCGATGGCTCATCCAGGAAAATGATGCTGGGAGCTCCCATGAGCGCGATGGCGGTCGACACCTTGCGCTTGTTGCCGCCACTCAGTCCCCGTGTGAGTTTGTTGCGGTACTCTTGGAGTCCGACCTCCTGGATCTTCTGGTCGACAGCTTCACGCACTTGCGAGCTCGGAATACCCTTTAGTCGAGCGTACAATTCCAGCTGCTCTTCGACTGTCAGCAGATCATGAAGTGCATCGAACTGCGGGCAGTATCCGATGACCGTGCGAGCCTTGTCACGGTAGCGAGACAGATCGTAGCCGCCGAGGGTCACGAAGCCGTTCGTCGGAGCGATCTGGCCCGTGAGCACTTTCATGGTTGTGGACTTGCCAGCGCCGTTGATACCGAGGTACCCGAAGCACTCGCCCTTGGGGATCGCGAGACACAGGTCGTCCAGCGCCACTTTTCCACCGGAGTACTGCTGTCGCAGGTTACGGATGAAGATAGCGTCGTTGCGAGTTGGACCGCCGTTCTGCACCTTCTGGCGTTCCATCGCGACGTCGTCGTCTTCGCCTGGGATATGGCGACGTACTGCCTGCTCTCGGTTCCATGAGACCGAGTTGCGGTCGCGCAGAAATACCCAGACCGTAAAGATGAATGCCTCCATTACCAGGTACATCACCGGTGCACCAGCCACGTCAAGCTGGAAAACGTCGCGTTGGCAGCAGCCAGGCTCATTCTGCTCCCAGCACAACGTGCAGTCCTTCGCGCCGAGCCCCTTGAAGGCCCCAAAGAACGACGACGGTGTCTTGTTGACAACACCAAACAGCGAGTCGCGACCAATCGCGCGCGTGCCGATCTCGTAGACACCACTGTTGAGCGCGTAACCCGGGAAGAGCATGAAGATCCAGCGCAGGTAGTTGCGGTCCAGTGCTGAGAGCGTCAGTCCGTCTCCGTCGCTGCCGGAGAGGTTGAAGTCGACAATGCGGCACAGGAACGAGAAGATGCTGAGCAAGCCACCGGTGCTGAGTGCGAACACGAGAAGCGACGTCTGCGCGACGGCGTGCTTGTTGAATCGGAACGAGAACAAGTAGGCAAGCGGCACGACCGTGGCTGCGTGGCCGATCACAAGGGCTGCGACACCCACGACGGCATCGTAGTCGCTTAGCGTCTTGGTTGAAAGTGGCACTGCGATGATTGCGAGCACGACCGAAACCAAGATGATGACCATGTCGTGGGTCCAGTTCGCAAGCCAGTACGCCGATATGTTGGCGCCGCAGATGAGCTGTAGACTCTTGGCGTTCTGGATCGGATTCTTCTCGCGCACGATGAAGGCGACGATGGCTGCGGGCACAAACGCGAACGCGAGCATGACGACAAGCGAGACCAAAAAGGCGTTGAGCGTCAGCTGCAGCTTCGCCCCATTGGGGGCCATACACGTTGGGTTGTAGCATGGGTTCGTGCCGCGCGGCGTGCACGTGTTGCACGGGTAGTACGGCGACTCGATGTTCTTTTGCGTGCAGCACAACGTGGCGTTGCAGTTGATGATACCGAGAGAGCAGTAGCTGAACTTGTTGTTGAGACAGTCGAGCTGGTCGTCGCGGGTGAACGGGTTGGCAGTGAAGTTTGCGGCTGTGCAGTTTCCTTGCTGCGACGTGGACGCGTAGGTGACGGTATAGTCGGGCAGGAAGTTGGCGACATTGATCTCAGGCAGGAGAATGAGGATCACGAGGAAGAGAATCGGGATGCAGACGGCGTTGATCCAGTTCTTGCGGTCGCGCTTGGAGATGCGAAGACGCTTCATCAGCAGCGCCACGTACTGAGAGCCCGTGGATGGTTCGCTCGTCTCGACGGACGTGACGCGGGCGGCCGTCGGACGGCTCTGCGTGGATGTCGCCGACGTCTTACGAATCTGGTCGACTGGGAGGAATCCATCTGAGGCAGCCCCCTCCTCACGGTCGCGAGCAATGCGCAAGAACACTTCCTCAAGTGTGGTCACGGACACGCCGTACTGCTGGATGCGAAGGTTCCCAAGCTGCTGGTCGAGACTCTGCAGCAGCGACGGGAATACGGAAGCTGCCGCCGACGGCAACTGAAAAACGGTCTCGGATCCGTAGTTACTGAGGCACTTGACGTCGTCGACGTGCTTGCGCAAGAAGCGGCTGACCTCTTCCACGTCGCATTCCGGGCGCTTGATGATCGTCAGGTTGTAGCCGGCACCGTATCGGTTCTTCAAGAACAGCGAGCTTCCTGCGCAGCACAGCTGACCGTCGGCCATGATCGCGATGCGGTCGCCTAGAATGTCGGCCTCGTCCATGAAATGCGTCGTCAGCACGATCACACGGTCGTCACGGTTGCGTTGGAGCAGGTTCCACGTGAACCGGCGCGAGTACGGGTCCATGCCGGACGTCGGCTCGTCCAGGAACACGAGTTTGCTGTCTCCGATGAACGCCAGCGCCACGCTCAGCTTGCGCTTCTGGCCACCCGAAAGGTTCTTTGCGCGCGCCTTGCGCTTCTCGGTCAGTCCGACCTCGCGGATCATTTTCTCGACCTCGGCCTTAAGCTTCTGAGGAGCCACGTTCTTCATGGTTCCGAAGAGCAACAAGTGCTCCTCGACCGTCATGTCGTTGAAAAGCACGTCATGCTGCGGGCAGATCCCCATGATCTGGCGCAGCTCGTTGAAGTCGCGACGAATTGACCGACCGAAGAGCGTCGCGTCGCCGCTGCTTGGCTGCGTGAGGCCCGTGAGCATCGAGATGGTCGTGGTCTTGCCTGCACCGTTGTGGCCCAGCAGCGCCGTGATCTGGCCCGAGTACATCGTGAGGTTGAGGTCGTGGACCGCAATCTTCTCTCCGTCTTCTACCTTGAACACTTTCCGCAAGTTCAGGATCTGGAGACAAGTGCCTTTCCGCTCTTGCGTCGCCAGCGCGGCTGTCACTGGCTCAATGGCATCAGTGAGTGTCGACTGTTGCTTCATGAGCGGGAGCGAGTTGCTCGTGCGGAAGTCAGGCATGCGCAGATCTTCAACCATAGGCGAGAAGTCGCTGCGTGGGCTTTGGCCAAACGTACTTGGACTCACCGCAGGCGACTGAACCATTGGAGTGCTGCTGTAGTCTGTCGCATTGTCATCCTTGACCCAGTACTCTCGCTGGAACAAGAAATTCCATGGCTTGGGCACGCCGTACTGCTGTGGCAGCACCTGCTCCAGGTACCAGCCGAGTGCGAAGAGAATGAACGAGTCCAACACCAGCATCCACGCCATGCTGAACGCTGATGGCACCAAGATGGGCTTCTCGATGAGGCCGATGGAGTAAGCATAGCCCTTGCCGAGTCGTGCGCGTCGCAGGAACTCGTCTACCGCCAGCGCAAAGGCTGTTGGTGGCGCGAGAGCGGCCGTGTACTTCTTGGCGTCCGTCTTGGCTTGCACGGAAAAGAAAGGGAAGTACAGAAGCATCCAGAGCAACACAGAAGCGATAGACGCTGTGCGCGACTTGTTGAAGAACGGCGTGACGAAATAGCTGAACGCGACGATCGACAGGCTGAACGCCCAGAAGAGGAACACGAGCGTCGCGTACTCGGTGCTCGGGAACACGTTGCCGTACTTGAGCTCGGCGGCGATCGCGAAGGCGAGCGGCGTCGACATGAGCATGCTGGTTAAGGCCCACGAGAACAACAGCGTCACGTCCGAGAGCCCCATTATCTTCATGACTTCCCGGATGCGGGTCTCCTTCTCGATGACCATGGTCGTCGTGTCGGTCGAGACGAACTTGATGTAGCTGATCAGCAAGAACATCCCGAGCACCGACTGGCCGGTCGAGTAGAAAGTTGTCATGGCGTCGCTCGGTGCGCCGATGTCCGTGCTGTCCAGGTCTTCTAAAGATGTGCAGATGAGGATGTTGGAGCCCCGGGAGACGGCTTCTGTGCTTTTCCGCGAACTCGTCGTCGAGATGCTGGGGAAGATGTTGTCCAAGTTGGCGAGAAACACCAGGCCGCCGACCAGCAAAAGCGGCAGAATCTGCTCGACGACCATCGCGACGGGCTTGCGCCTCCGCAGCACAAGATTCTTCCACACAAGATTCGCGATCTGGTTCCAGGCGCCGAGAAAGGCGGTCCAGGTCGTGAGCACACCGGCCGCGAGGCGCGCTTCTAATGCCTCGAGCGTCTTCTTGCCTTGCTGTCGTGCGTGCCACTTGGCGAGGAGAACCAGGGCCGTAATGAGCAGCACGACGAGCGTGGTCGCGACGATGAGCCCGATGTTCTGGGCCGAGATGCCGCACTCGTGCTTGAGCGCAAAGACCTCTTCGAGCATGGCCTTGCAGCCTGCCACGGCCGAGTTGGTCGACTTGCACTTCAGCACTTCGGCGGCCGCGTTACAACACGAGTCCGACGCGCCCGTGAGGCTCGGCGTCGTGCAAAGCAGCTCGCACTGGCCGTACTCGACGTCGCCGGCGCGGCTGCTCTCGAGAAGCGTCTCGGCGTAGGTCTGCGAGGCCGACGAGGCGTTGGCGAGCGCGCTGGCGAGCCCCACGGCCGTCGAGGTGAAGCGGTTGCGCGTCGCGCTCGCCATGGAGAAGAGCCCGGTGTTCATGACGCACGTGGCGTACTCGAGGTCCTGCATCACGACCTCGTTGATACAGTTGGTGAGCGCCGTCGTGGTCGCCGAGGAGGACGAGCTCGAGGAGGACGAGGAGCCCGACATGGCGACGAGATGTGACGATGCGCGAAGAAGCTAGTGAGCGGATCCGTTGGCGCGAGACCAACGTTGGTGTGTGTGTGGGGGGGGGGCGTCTTCTGGACGGCCGTCACGCAGAGTGATGGATGCCGGAAGTCTATCGCTGGATCTCCGGATTGAAGGACTTGACTTGCTCACTCTGGACAGAGTTTCGCAAAATGCATCTCCGGACGCCGGACGTCGGCGATGGCACGCGCTTTCGCTTCACATCGTCCAGCTGGAGCCAAAACAAAAAAGGTGGAACCGGACAGTTTTTTAGGACCCTTATCTGGAAACAAATGTCTCACTTTGGTGGGGTCTAACACAGACACGTTGCAAAATGAGATCCTAATGCTGCCGTGACGCAACATCCAGTTTCTGTGGATCGTGGTTTCGCTCAATTGTTTCAGGGGTTACAGTGGACAGCTTGAAGTGGGTACGATTTGGTATGAGGCACCATATCTCGCATCACAGTACTACCTCCTCGACTTGGAAAATCTATGCACAAACAGGGAGAAGCACTATTCTATCATTCACAGTCCTACCTGGTGTCCAACGCCTGCGACAGTGCGGAGAGCTCTCCATCAGATCCGCTCGCTGATCACAATGGCCAGCATGAGACACTGGGGACAGTGCCCTGAGGCAGATGCGCGGTCAGCACGACGGCGGCGGTCAGCGCGACCTTTGAGGCGCGTGGGCGTGGGACTCATGGGCTCCCAGTCAATGGCGGCGGCGCTTCAGTTTCGACGGGCGTTGTGCTGCCTGTGCAGAACGCTTTCGCATCGTCGCGGCATGTTCAGTTTACCGCAATCACGCGGCGTGGTGCCGTCGTCTTGTAGTAGTCTAGAATAGAAAAAACCCAATCATCCGTCGAAGCGAGGAGATCTCGTGGTTGTGAAACCATGGGCCACCTCCGGGCGAGAATGCTGTTCGATTACGGAGCGGCGGGAACCACGAGGATTAGCACCGCTGTTCATAGTAACTTACTGTAGTGAGTCGGTACTCCGGTGGTGAGTCTGGAAAGGCCGGTGCCACTTCAACGTGAACACGTTTGATGGATTCCAGAGGGGACTGATCGCCATGAGCGACGTTGTTGGGTTCTTAACTCAGTAGTGTCTGGGTAACTTTGGTAGAGCAGCCGCACGCCTCGCAGGTCTCAGATGGTTCAGAACTCTTCAACGAGGAGCAAACTCGGTCACTTTTCATCACGAGTTATGCGAGCGTGCGAGTCCGTCCATTCGACCAACGGTGGGACAAACGTCCGCAAATGCGTGGGGCTCGCCCAGCGTTTGTGCGCGGCGCCAAGCTGGTGCGAAGGACTACTGGCACTTGAGGGAACTTGGCGCTGCCTGACAGCGTATTTCTTAGCTTTTAATGGTCAAGCTCGTCGGCGAGCCCAGTTATGGAATCCACGAGCGTCGCTTTGACCAGATCGGACGTCGTTCGTTCGTTGTCCAGCGCGTGGACAGGTTGCCTCCTGCGGACCGAGCTGGCTTGATGCAAGGTCACGAGCATCTTCACTGGGGCTGATCCTCAGCGAATGCTCACGATTGGTGGACTAGGCGACGAGCTTCTCACAGTTCAAGTGCTTGGCGTGGACAAGGACGCGTACGTGTGGACCGACTTGGCGCTCGAGCGACTTGAAGGTCTTGAAGAGATCAACATGATCCAGCTGTGGGTCAAGAAAGTGCGCGGCACCCAAATCACTGACGGACAAGAGAAGCACCGCGACCGCATCAGTCAAATGTTGGTACGTGGCAGCCACGATGCTTTCAGCAATTCTGTTAACACATTCGTCGCCTCCAGAGAAGAGCGAGAGAGTACAACGTCTCGCGTACCCATTGCCAACGTCCGTTCATCCGCCGCCAGCTGCGCAAAATCGTCGTTGGGATCTACGACAAGGAAATGGAGTACTTTGGCTCGCTTTGGAAGGCCTTGACACCGGAGCAGCGAGTTGGGATCACACTGTCTGTCGCCCGAGATTTCGTGAACACCAACAGATTGCCAGCGCTCCTTCCAAGACATCAAATACCACCCGTCGCGCCTGTTGCAGGTCGTGCTCCGGCAGCAACAGCAGCTGACGAGGTGCAACGGGCTCCTGCTTCACCCACCGAGACGGACGTGGACACGACTTACTCGCTCCCGACATCGTCCCGCCCCCCGTCGCCTCATATGAAGCATTTAGGGGAGCAGGGGAATGACATCGACGAGCTGATCCACTTGACCAACGACTCTGATGAGGACACCAGTTCTCTCGACGAGTCGGAGTCGTTCACTCGCAACGAGGAGCCTTTCCAACGTCAGCGCCCCAAGCTCACGACTGAGCGAACCAAGCGTGGTGCTCGCCTCCATTCTCCACACCGTGGTGAAGGCGAGGAGGCTGCGGATTCCATCGACCTCACCGAGGGCACGGAGGAATACGGTCCCCGGTTCAAAGGCGAACCCAGCTATTAGTATTGTATGTTCAAGTGAAGATGTCGTTTCCTAAATTTTGAGAACGCGAGATTTTATCCAGTTTTTATCCGATCCATGTCTTCAACTCGTTGATGAGACGGCATTGCTTGCCTGTCACTGGCGGAGGAGCTCATTCCGGAAAATCCACTTGTCTCCATGCTCTCGGCTCTGCGCGTGCGATCGACGGCGGCGGCCTCCGCGCAGCGGCGCTGGATGAGCGCCGTGCCGGTCAAGCTGACGGCCGAGGAGCGAAAGACTGCGCTGCCGCAGCTCACGAGCGCGTGGCGACTGGTCGAGAACCGCGACGCCATCACGCGCACGTTCCAGTTTGGCGACTTCAACGAGGCCTGGTCGTTCATGAGCCGCACGGCGCTGCTGGCCGAGCAGATGGGCCACCACCCGGAGTGGTTCAACGTGTACAACCGCGTCGAGGTCACGCTCAGCACGCACGATTGCGGCGGCCTCTCCAAGAACGTTCGTGGACCCACCACAGCTTCTGGATGGCCGTAGTTGGAGAATGCTAACATCTGGCGTCGTGTACAGGATATCGAGATGGCGCTGGCCATGAACAAGTTCGCAGAGGCGCTCAAGTGAACGAGGAGTGTGTGAGGTGTTGTCGTTGTGTACTATCGCGAGGCTGATGGCGTCGCTGAATAAATGAGGTTTCTCCTAGCCATCGTGATTGAAGCGTTTCTATCTGTAGCTGTTGGTGGTGGCCACGCGGGCTTTCCTCGCCGTCGCTTTGGAGATCACCGAGTCAGCCACGCTGAGGGAGCTCATCACGGAGCTCACGTCGGACGCGTTCTCCTTCTTGCGCGTCGTCGCGGCGCTCTTCACGCTCTTCGCACCGCCTGTGGTCGACAGCGCCGACGCGTTCTTGTACACTTCTTTCGCTACTGTTTTCTTGTTCGGATCCACGGGCTTCTTGGGCAAAGGCAAGCCTTCGATTCGATCGGGATACTCGTCCGCGAAGTCGACGATGCCTCCCGTGAGCACGTAGACGTTGTCAAACCCACGCTGCACGAGCGTGTGGGCCGTTTGCGTCACTGACTTCTCGTCCTGGTCGTAGACGATGACCAGCTTGCTCTCTTGATTTTTCTGTCAGTTGCATACTCCAGTCAGAACGATTGCAGACTTAGAGCCACAACTAAAGCCACGTACAAACTTGTGCATCTCGGGAAGCAGGATATCGCGGTTCAGAAACGACGCAGGGAAGCTCTTGGCGCGGTGGATGCGATTGACTGCAAACTCTTCCTTGGTCCGCGTGTCCAGGATCAGGTACGGCGGGTCGTACTCCTCGGCCTCTTCCGCCTCGTAGCTCACGATGCGTGGGCCGCAGTTCGTGCTCTGGTTGCTGTCGTCGGCCGGCACGCGTTCCATGACGAACGTGCCGTCGCTCTTCTTGACCATCTTGGCGACCATCTCGGGCTGCCCGCTGCTACTGCCGCCGTTGTCCTCGTATTCGCAAAAGAGTTCCTCCAGGTTGCGCGGCGTGACGCGGCGGAAGGTCTCATCGAGCCGCTTCAAGAACTCCTTGTTGGCTGGGGTGAAAACCCTCACGAGTGAGACTCCAGAATACTTTCACAGGGAGAAGTACGTCACCACTGACAAATAAGCCGGACTTTCTGCACGGTCGTGCCCGAGTTGATCTTGCTCTGCGTGTTGGCGTACTTGGGGTTCACCGGGATCTTCTTCTCCATGATCTGAACCATAACCACCAACCCATTAGACTTGAGCTTGAGCCTCCTCACCGAGCTCTTCTTATTCGACGTACACTAAGCGGGGCCTTTGGCTTGGCGCGATGCATCGTGGGCGAGTGGCAGCAAGTCCAGCAGTGCGAGCACGAGCTCTCTGCACTAATAGGAGCAAGAAGCTCGCATCCATCTTCGCGCTGATATTTTTACGAGCTTCCGTAGAAAAATAGAAACTCGGCCCAGCACCGGTTTCTAAACCGGTATAAACTCTCTAATCCAGTAGATTTCGGACGGGCGCGCCACTTCCCTACAGGAAGCAATCGAAGGGCGTCGCCATGCTGCCCTTCCGCCCGCCAATTGGCGTGCCCGGAGCCCCCGGCGGCGTCCCCCCTCCCCGCGGCATGGTCCCTCCTCCTGGCATGGTGATGGCGCCGCGCGGGCCGCCACCCATGATGTTCCCTCCGGGCCGCGGGCCGCCTCCAATGATGGGGCCAATGGGCGGAGTGCCGCCGCCGCCGGGCGTGCTGGCCATGGGCGCGCCGCGCATCGCGCTGCCGGAGACTGGCCCGCTGAACGTGTTCGTGGGTAAGCTGCCGACGGATTTGAACGACGCGTACGTGCGCAATCTGCTCGAGGTGAGGTGCCGGCCGTCTCGAGAACGTTGTGGACGGTGGAGCTGACGCGTGCTTGGAGTGCAGAAGTGCGGCCACGTCGTGTCGTGGAAGCGCACGGTGGACCCGGTGACGTGCAAGCCGAAGGCGTTTGGGTATTGTATGTACTCTGGCACCATGGATGTGCTCCGCGCCCTGCGGCTGCTTAACGGATTCTCCGTCGACTCGAAGCAGATCCTCGTCAAGGTGGACTCCAAGACCCAGGTCAAGTTGGATGAATACACGGCCGCGATGACGGAGCGCATGAAGCAGGAGGAACAGCAGCGCGACGACGAGATCCGGCGCGTGCTCAAGTGTCTCGAGGATGAGCGGAGTGGACTCATGGGCGGCATCCAGAACCACCCTGAGTCCTGGGGGGATTTGCTGGGCAAGAAGGCGCGGAGTGGAAGCACTGACGAGCGCGACGGCAGCGGCTCGACTGGAGCTGACGGAGGAACTGGCGATGGCGAGGCTGGAGAAGACGCTCCCGTTGATGTAAGTCATTGGGTTGGCCAATGGTGTGGGTCGAGGATCCCGAGGCTCACTTTGTATCTCGTCCTATAGACCAAAGTGCAGCAGAAAATGATCCTGAGCGAGATCGAAAAATTCCGCCTTGCTCAAGATCAGCGCGAGCAAGAGCTCGATCAGAAGCGCCGCGAAGCTGTGCGCGAGCGGCTCCGTCAAGAGGAAGAACGCCGCAAGAAGGCAGCAGCCGGTCCGGAAGCAACTGCAGAGGTCGAAAAAGAACCTGAAGTTAAGGTCGCGCCTCCCGCTGTGACTGAGAAACCCGAAGTTAAGGCACCCACTGAAGTGGCGGACAAGCGCAAAACCGAGGTTGACCATGGCGAAGGCGGAGATGGTGAAAAGACGCGCACAGCTAGGGCCAGCGAGCATGAACGTGAGCGTGGGCGAGATCGCCATCGAGATCGTGAAAGGAGAGACAGGGATAAGGATCGGCGCAAGCGAGCGCGGTCTCCTTCTCGTTCTCGATCGCGCGAGCGATCTCACCGACGTCGTCGCCGCAGCCGAAGCTACTCTCGCAGTCGCAGCCGCAGTCGGAGCTACGATCGTGACCGTCGCCGTGATCGAGACAGTCGAAGACGCCGCCGCCGGAATAGCTCGGCAGCCGATGAGGAGCTAGATCGCGAACACCGCTCCAAGCGCCGCCGAGGTTCACGCTCTGACGACCTTGACGATGCGAAGGACTCGCCTTCGACCAAGATAGCGAAGCCTCCAGTCAAAGTCGTGATGGATCTGAAGTTGTCCATCGGCGCCCCGAAGAAAGAGAAGACACTGCCAGCGTAAGTGCTGACTCCGTTATTCGTCTGAAGTTGTGTTGTGGGTTTGTTCTAATGAGACTCGTGCTGTAGACCAGCAACCACTCTTTTCAAGGTAGAGGAAGAAGTTGAGCAGAAGCCTGTTCGCGAACTTGTTCGAATCGACTTTGACGAAGAGGAGCGACTCGCAAAGCAGCGAGCTGCGGCAACAGCAGCAAAGATCAACGGCCGTCCAGAGGTGAGATTTTGGCTGGAGGGCTGTGTTTGACGGCGGTGTATTCACGAACTGTGTACGGCAGGACGTCAAGGCACTCATCGAAACTATCCCCACCGAGAAAGCAGCGCTATTCGCTTACCCTGTCGACTGGACTGCCGTCGAAAAGTACCATGTCGTGAAGGAGAAAATGGACCCGTGGGTCAAGAAGAAGGTACTCGAGTACCTCGGAGAGGAAGACGCGACCATGATCAGCTTCATCCTCAAGAAGCTCGCCTCGAGGGCCAAACCAGATGAGATCCTCGACGAGCTGCAGGTGGTCCTCGAGGACGAGGCCGAGGTCTTCGTCAAGCTTCTCTGGCGCAAGCTCGCGTTCGAGGCCTTGCGCGCCGCGGCATAGAAGGCAATCGCACACGTCGGGTAGTTGCATACGAAAATATCTACAATCCATTTTGTGGTGTTTCCTGGGGGTTCTCAGCGTTGCGGGTCCTTAGAGGACCCTACCTACTTGACTTTTTTCATGTCCCGGGTGAGCTCCTCTTTCAGCGCCGAGGTGAACTCGCTCGTGAACTCTTTGATCTTGGGCACGTTCTTGCTGAGGCTCGACTGGAGCGCGTCCTTGCTCTCGGCCGCGAGCTTGGTGGCGTCCTGCACGCCGTAGTGGGTCTTGAGCGCGAAGCGCTGGAAGGCGCGCGAGTTGGCGAGCGACTTGACGGCGAAGTCGTTCACGACCATGGACACGAGGCGCTGGAAGAAGGACATGGCGGCGCTTTGGCAATGGCTGGCGAGCGACGAGCTCCTTCCAGAAGCGAGGACCAGGTGACCAACACTCTGAAGTATACAAATGTATACCTAGTTCATGAGTATACGTGCCGCTTGTCAAAAACCACTCGGAGAGCTGTATGGCCCAAAGACCACGCCAGAGTATTTTGGTGGTTCATGAGCCTGTGATACTGAATATATGGTGGTGAGGGGAGGTGGGAAATTCAGAGTGAGACGTGGTGGATGGACCTGTGAGAATCGAATAAAACCTCGTGTTGCTCTCCACCGTCAACGACCCCCAGATGCAGCAAAAAAACCGCACGGGGTCTTTTGCGGCCGAGAGCGACCGACGGGAGCCCACCACACAAGACACCGCACAGGGGACCGAATGGCGATGCTGAAGAAGCTCTCGAGCGCCGCGCCGCGATGTGCGCAGGCCGCCAAGGGTACGTCTATGCGCCTTTTTATCTCCATCGTCTCTCCGTCTGCGTGTGCGCGTCGATTCGCGTTGGTCGCGGCTCCAACGGCCGCCTATGAGACCAGTTAGTAACGAGAGTAGCTGCTCGTGCCGGTGGTGCTGGTGGACGAGACGATGCGGTCGATACGGCCTCATGCGTGTATCCGATGGGTGCCACTCGGAGACGACGCATGGAGATGAGTGAGAGGAAGCCGGACGTCGAGTTGCTGACAGTGGCATTATGACAGGCCGTGCTGCCTTCAGCACCAAGGTCGTGGATGACTTCTCGTCGCCGGACCACTACTTCGAGAAGGACCGCATCGCGTCGGGCGACCCGTCCAAGCGTGCGTTCACGTACTTCATGCTCGGCGGTGCTCGTGTCGCGTACGCGACCGCCGCGCGTCTCGCTGTCATCAAGTTCGTTGGCTCGATGAGCGCCTCGGCTGATGTGCTGGCCCTCGCGACCGCCGAGTTCGACCTCTCCAACATCGACGAAGGCGCGACCGTGACGGTCAAGTGGCGTGGCAAGCCCATCTTTATTAAGCACCGTACGGAAAAGGAGATCGCCCTCTCCAACGAGGTGAACCTCGGCAACCTGCGTGACCCGGAAGCCGACGCTGACCGTGTCAAGGACCCCAAGTGGCTCGTCGTGCTCGGCGTGTGCACGCACCTGGGCTGTGTCCCGACCTCGAACGCCGGCGAGTACGGCGGCTGGTTCTGCCCGTGCCACGGCTCCCACTACGACCTGTCTGGCCGTATCCGTAAGGGCCCAGCCCCGTTGAACCTCGAAATCCCTCCGTACTCCTTCATTGAGGACAACAAGATCCTGCTCGGTTAGACGTCTCGGCCTTTTTGAACTCGAAGAAGAGGCACAAAGTGGTGAGAGGATCCTGTGGGCGGCGGCGGTGCAGCCATGGCTTGTCGGATGGTTTTGCTCGCTCGCCGCGTAAAGGTGGAATGGATTAAAGGCACAACAACACAATATATCCGTAAAAAAAACACACACACAACATCGACACCAATCCATCGCTAGGTCACTTCACGAATGTGCGTGGCCCACGCCGCTTCGCCCTTCCCGCCACGTACTTGGGCCACTTGGGATCACTTGCCAGGGAAGTCCCATGTCGCCGTCATACAGTGAACTCGCCTGGTTTTCCCTCTATAACTGCATGATAGTCAGTTGACACAGACCACCACCTAACAGAGATCCATCAGGAAGGCTCTCGTGGCGCAAACATCCATCAAGAGGCACAGCACCTTTGCGAGCAGCTACGCTCGTCTGCGTCAACCCCCCTGCAGTCGCTGGCTCCAAATCCCCCCACACGCCAAGTAGACACCGATGGCCGACGCTGCCCCGCAGCCCTCGCCCATGCGCGACCCCCGCCGCGAGCTCAAGCGCGCGCGCACCGTGCTCGTCAAAATCGGCACCGAGATCGTCCACTCGGAGGACGGACTGCTGGCCATGGGCAAGATCGGCGCCATCGTCGAGCAGATCGCGGCGCTCCACATGCAAGGCAAGAACGTGATCGTGATCTCGAGCGGATCGGTCGCCATCGGCAAGATGGTGCTCCACCGCCAGTACTTGCTCTCGGGCTCGATGCAGTCCCATCTCGGCGGGCAGGTCGGTGAGAAAGTCCGCTTCTTCGAGAAGGCCTGCGCGGCCGCCGGCCAGAGCGGCCTGCAGTCACTCTACGAGATGCTCTTCGCGCAGTACCACCTCGCGTGCTCGCAGATCCTGGCATCCGACGCCGATTTCCGCGTTCCAACCGTGCGCGAGAACCTCAAGAAGACCATTCGTACGCTGCTCGATGTCGGAATCATCCCGATCATCAACGAGAACGACGTCATCACGCGCCGAGAGATCCCGTTGACGGACGACCAGAGCAAGATCGCGTGGGACAATGACTCACTGGCAGCTTTGTTCGCTTGCGAGCTTCGTGTCGATCTGATGGTCTTGCTCACAGACATTGACGGAATCTACGCCGCGACACCAGGTACGCCTACCTCACGACGCTTCGAGGGTAGGATGTGAATGCTGACTCGTCTCATGGGTGCTTGCAGATGGCAAAGGGAAGCAGCTCGTCCACGAGTTCGGGCCGCGCAGCGTTGGGATCATCTCGCCGGAGTCGCGTTGTGGTCCGATCGGCCAGAAGGACAAGCTGCACTCGTGCATCCGCGCCGTTGACAGTGGCGATGTGCGCGCCGCCGTCATCGCCAAGGCTGAGCCGGGGTGCTTGACAAGCATCCTCAAGGGCGAGCCGGTCGGCACCCTCTTCGCGCTTCACGGCGGCGAGCGCATCGGCAAGTCCAACGAAGACGACCACATCGACCCGCTGTACTCGGGCATCGCGCGCAGCCGCCTATAGAGAAATAATTCAACCGCCGCCCATGCTTGTCAACAGATTTCCATGAGCGTAGCATGCAAGAACTGTACAGTCATCGAACCCCCCTCAAACTGACTGATAATGTATGATCCACTCTGTGTACGTACGACCGATTCAGCGACCGCGCGTGGGTACTGGAGAAGCTCCGTCAGGCATTGCAGCACTGCTTCGACCTCTGTCCGATGATCGACGACCTCGGCTGGTCGAGCGACAGCGTTCGGATCGTCGCCATCCGTTGCAGCTTGCCCTTGTCCTCGTCGTAGATTGAAATAATGAGCTCTTCAAAAGCTTTTTGCACATTGTGGGCCGTCTTGGCCGACGTCCGCTTCTCAATGACTCCCAGTTCCGCCGCAGCTTCCGTGTGCGCGTCCGTAGTCACGAAATTCGCATTCTGAGGGGACTGCGGCGTCTCCAGATCCACTTTATTGCCCACGAGCACGATGCACGTCGACAGCGTGCTGCTCGGATCGGCCGAGGCCTTGAGCTCCTTGAACCAGTGGCCGCGCGCATTGTCAAACGTCGTCTTGTTGGTCACGTCGTAGACCACCAGGGCCCCCGCCGCTCGACGGTAGTGGCTACACACATAAGCTCAGCAAAAATCACCACGGCCATGCAAGGGAGAGCGACGTACGAGCTCGTGATGGCGCGGTACCGTTCCTGGCCGGCCGTGTCCCATATCTGCGCCTTGATCCGCTTGCCGTTCGGATGCTGGATGATCTTGGTACCGAACTCCACACCAATCGTGGGTTTGCGCACGGACGAGAAGCCCTTGGCCATGCCGCTCTCGTCCACGCCACCGCCGGGCTTGGACTCGTCGAGTCCGAGGAAGCTCGCGAGCAAGTTGGTCTTGCCCACGGCGGGATCGCCCACTAAAACGACTGGCAAGATCGCAACGTCAGAACCCGAGCGGGATCGCGTTTTGAAGCGCGAGAAAAGCTCTTTCCTCTGCTCCGCCTCTCGTGGCTCGTACCTTTGTACAGCTCGTCGTACTGCTGGTCGCCCATGGCCGCTTCCTTCGTCGCCGCCTCGCTACGCGACAGTCTGGAAGGAAAAGAAACCCATCTCTTCAACATAATAGCAGATCCGCGGGGGCATTATTGCGTATTAGGTTCAGTCCTTCAAACGAGGCGGCACTATGGTTGCTACACTTCAAGCTGGTCAGATCAACAAGAGCTCCCCGCTGGAGATGGCCGCGCCGTTGACTCGCGCTGACTCGGCGTCGCCGCTCGCGCGCCTGCCGCACGCGGTCGTCCAGTCGATCTTCGCGTTCGCGCTCGCGCTTCCTGAGCGCATGGGGCCGGTGGAGGGCGTCCCCGTCGAGCTCAAAGCACCCGCGAGTGTATGCCGCGAGTGGAACCGGTACGCGCACGACGTCACGGCCTCGCTCACGCTGGGCAAACTGGTTCTTGATGACCTCAGGGTCGAGGACCGACAAGAAATTCTCGAGCTCCGCCGGTCTCTAGTGCTTCGCCGAGCGTTCCTGCGCGAGCTAGAGATCCGAGACGCCAAGCATTTCAGTTCGGATTCGGCGTTTCCTCTTTCTGTGGATCAGTGGTGCGCGATCACGGTTCAGCTTCCAGTACTGGAAGAACTCAATTTGAAATACGTGTCGCGTGACTACCCTTCTCGCCTCGCTGCGATTGTCCGTGCAGCAAGGAAGCAGTGCCTGCGGCTTAAAGCGATTGCGCTTCCCTCTCTCCGTCCAACAAGATTTGGACGCGCAACTGAGGGCACCGAGGACACGCAGCTACTGATTAGCGCTACTCTAGAAGGAAAGAGCCGCGACCTTCGCCGTTTGACCTTCCCGTTGGCATTCACCGACATGCAAACGCGCCACGAGACGTCAAAGGCGTATCTGACCAAGATATGCGAAGCAACTCCCTGCATGGAAGTGTTAGATGGCTACACCGCATTCACTTTAGCCAGCAGCACCGATCAGTTAGTGTGTGACGAGCAATGGTTTATTGATGAAGCGACGTGGTCTCGGTTTTGCGAGACGATCAACAACCTCAAGAGCTTCGACTGGATCGTCGCACCATTCATGACTTCGTTCTTCGAGGTGCTTGGCCGCTTCAGTAAGCCACGACTCGAGAAACTCGTGTTCTCCACTCCTATGAATTGGGACTGGGACCAATATTTCTTGGATCTCGGGCGACCTCGTCCCAGCAGTGGCTACGGAGGCACGGCGCATGCAGTTTTAAAGGCATGCCCAGCGCTGCGGCAGCTCGAAGTCGCAGTGTATTTGCCTGGAGATGGCGCAAGCGAGGACGAAGATGATGAATTTGGGTGGGATGCGTATGGCGCTATTCCCAGTCAACGTGTGCCTCTGCCAGATCACCCGATGATGGATCAAGAGATCTTTGGAGACGAGTTTTGTGAAGCTGTCGCTCGCCATTGCAAGAAACTCGAGAAGTTCACGATCTGGCTCGTACTGGAAGCCTCCACCGTGCAACACACGATCATGAGCTTCACAGACCGCGCCATTGAGGCACTTGCAACCTTGCAGGAGCTTCGGTGGGTCGAACTCAAGTCAGTCAACATCACCAGTGAAGGGCTGTTCACTCTCGTTGCCTGCTTCACGCCCCATGGTGAATTTCCGAGGCTGCAGCGTGAGTTTGAGATTACAGTCGGTGACGAGGAAAGTCGGGCGAACAGCATGGCATTTTATTCCATCGTGGAGGAATTTCTGAAGAAGTTGCTGGCCTGCGACGCCCTCTCCTGTGCAGACAGTCGTGTGGCGTTGCGTCTCCACAACGGAAACTTCGGTCACGTCGACCGAACGTGGAGCAAGGAGTACCTAGAGCGGGTGGGTTCACTTGCTGTCTTGATCAAGGCCAAGCATCCGACAGTACAGCTTCGAATCCTCACGAGACGTTACGACCGCAGCACGAAATCGTGCGCCGAGGTCATTGAATTCGGCTTTTTTACGAAGAGCACCGAGCTGAACGTGTGGTGGGGATGGGAAAACGAGCGGCAGGACACACGGGTGGACGACTTTGTCGTGTGCCGTGGAGATCTCCATACGGAAGGAACTCGAGCTCCCTTCGCCCCTTCTCGATTGGACCCCGAGTCGGACTCCGAGTCGGACTCCGAGTCAGACCTCGAGTACATGCAAGATGAAGACTATTGAGACCAGTACATCACGGCTGTCTTTCGCAAAGTCTGGCATTGAACACGGAAGAAAACGTGCAACTCCGTCGCTCTTTTCAATTAAATGCATCTGCGTGTTCCCTGGTGCTAGTTTTGTTCATCCGAGGCGTACACGACGCCGACCTGGCGGCGGATCTCCTGCATGAGCCTGGCCAGGCCCACGGCCTCATCCAGGGGGTACTCGGGCATCTCGGTCTGCTTGTTGAGCACGGCCTTGGTCACGGCCTCGGCCTCGTACCAGAGTCCTTCCGACCGCGAGTAGTTGTAACCCGCGTCGGCGTGGCGCTCGGGCTTGGGGAAGATCGACGTCTTGCGGATCTCGTCCTGGCCGCGGGGCGCGAACTCGGTGACCGTGACTTCGGTCGGCGCGTACGCCGGGCTGTGGACGTCGATGCGGCCCTTGGAGCCGATGATGTTGACGGCCGCGCCCATGTTGGCGAGCATCGTGTACTCGACCGTCGCGAAGCGCTGGTCGCTGTACTCGAGCGTGGCCGTCGAGAACGCGTCGACGCCGTCGTCGTTGAGTCCGCCCGTGGCCATGACGCGCACTGGATCCGTGCCGAACACGAGCGTGGCGAACGAGAGCGGGTACAGCCCGATGCAGTTGAGCCCGCCGCCGCCCATGGCTCGGCTCCACACGGACGTGACAGCCGCGGGGAACGCCGTGCCCATGTCGGCGTGGACGTTGCGCACGTCTCCGATGCGCTGCTGGGCCAGCAGCTCGCGCACAAAGGCGAGCGCCGGGAAGAAGCGTGTCCAGATGGCCTCGACGAGCAGCAGCTTCTTCTCGCGCGCGCGCGCCACGACGGCCTCGACCTGCGCCGCGTTCATCATCATGGGCTTCTCCACGACCACGTGCTTGCCGTGTGCGAGCGCGAGCATGGCGTTCTCAAAGTGCACGATGTGCTGCGTGCCGACGTAGACCACGTCCACGGCCGGGTCCGCGCAGAGCTCCTCGTACGAGCCGTAGCTCGTGGCGAAGCCCAGTCGCTCGGCGAAGGCCTGCGCGTTCGTGAGCGACCGCGCGGCGCACGCGTGCAGCGAGGCGTCCGGCAGGCCCTGCATGGCGGCGGCGAAGTCGTGCGAGATGCGGCCGCAGCCCAAGAAGCCCCAGCGCACAGCCATGGTCGGTGGATGAGGAGGCGGCGAATGGTGTAATGGCCGAGACGGCGTCTGCATGCGAACTGGAGATGGCTGGACCATGTCCATCCGTTGGTGTCTTCAATGAAGGAGGTCACGCATCAGCAGGTGACAGGGGCGATTCCGCGCCACGCTGGTGCTTGAAGTGGCCAATTGTCGCGCCAATTGATGCGCGATTGGAATGCGATTGGAACGGCGGGAGATTTGAAGGCACAAGGCAGTTTCGAGTGTTGCACAAGATCGAGGACGGTTCCGAACGGGCGATCTTTCTGTGACTCGGAAGCAGTTTGGATCTGGGCTCGTAACGCAGATCCAGAAGGCGATGGTTATGCCTGTCAACCTGAAAACGGTTCCCAATGAGAGCAGAGCAAATTTCTTCTGGTTTGCGATGGCGACTGCTGATAAGAAGGGTCCAAACCGCAGAGCAGCTCTCTCGGTATCCTGTCAACGCGGAGCACACATTTGTCGACGAAAGTTGGTTGGCGCTCGCGTGATTGCTGAGCCCATGAGTCGGCAATGCACAAACAGTTTGGTTCCAAGCACCGGTGCTGCAAGTGCATCTCAGGAGAAAAAAGTGGTGTGGCCAGTGGGGCGGGAAAGACAAGTCGACGATAGTGAATTGTCAAAGAGCGGGATCTACGTGAGCCTCGATTGCTCAGTGGGCGATTTGTGGTCTTTGTTGGCTGCTTTAGATTCGACCTTCCAACAGTTTAACACCGGCAGTATCCATCAACGTCAGAACACTTGCCCGTCGGATCAAGAGCACCAGATGCGCCGAAGATTCGTGACTCAACTCGCACACTTTGCACAGCTTCCGTGTTGGCAGCGTGGACGCAGAGACAGACCCGTGGAGTGGCATCTTGGATCAGCCCACGCACTCGATCAGAACCAGTCCACACATGGTGAATCGCTCGTCTCATCTTCCTTTCGATCCTAATTTGGCAACTTATCCGTTGTTCAACCACCTATTCTATGGCTCGGGAAAAGCTCTTGGATGAGTTTTTGGAGTTTCCAAATAAGGACATAAAACGGTTCTTGTCACAGGTTTTCGACCGTCCGCGACCAATTTCACGAATGAACCCTTTTTCCATCAAAAAGTCTGTCAAATTGGACTCCTTGTGCTGAAGTGCAGTCCGATTGGCCCGACTCTCGCCAACAACGTCTGGTGAGGCAAGTACAAAGTTCGATTTTTCAGTTCTCACAGAGCGCCGTGGGACGGTGTGCCACGCAGATTCGATCGGATCCGTTCTGCTGCATTCTGCTCCGAGTGCGCCGCAGGGCAAAACGCTCCACCCACGACCACACAGTCCATTCCGCCTCCTCCGCTGGAACAATTTTTTCGGAACCGCGGCGCTCCTCCATTGAAGAACCGTCACGTACGTAAAGCGTGGAACGAACCTCGCGTCCCCACGGACTGGCGCGCGCCGCCTCCTTCCAGAACACTCCGTCCAAACCAGGCCGAGCGCACGCCACCGTCTTGTCCCAGCGTCGTAATATGGATGCCGCACTCAGTGAACAGTGCGAGACGACGGCGACCGGTCGCCGTGCCGGTAACGACGTGATGGCACAGGCGGCGGCAGCGGCGATTGGCCGAAACGGTGATTGCAGTTCAGCAGGTGACTCCACACGCGGTGGGCTCAATCTCCAAGAACTCCGCGAAGAGCTACGCAGGGGCGTACGATTCGCGCAGCGGCAGGACCAGCACGACGCGGCGCCGATGCTCCGCAGCCACGAATCTACACGCTCGCTGACAGCGATGCAGTTCCATGACGAGAACCAGGACGAGACGCTTGCAGAGCTGGGAGAACAGTTCGACCTTGGTCTCCAGATGCAGGAGTCGCCGGACTTTGTGGAGGAGGGAGAGAACGAGAAAGATATCGCCACGTTCCTCGGTGTGAGCATCCCGACCAACCAAGACCACGGGCTGCCGCTGCCGCATCGCGCGGCGTCGTTCTCGGGCAGCCGGACCCGGTTAGTGCCCTGCTCGCCGCCGGTGCCCATCCCACAGGCACACTGGAAGCGTAGAAATAGCATGTCGACCTCAACGTCGTCGAGAAGCTCTTCGGGCTCGATGCTCTTGCCCCCACAAG
This sequence comes from Pythium scleroteichum, assembly GCA_023335855.1. Classification (NCBI taxonomy): domain Eukaryota; phylum Oomycota; class Peronosporomycetes; order Pythiales; family Pythiaceae; genus Pythium; species Pythium scleroteichum. The sequence goes on along the minus strand of JAADVR010000085.1, from coordinate 42,531 downwards.
AGCACCAGTACAGTCGCACCCAGTGCGAGGCGCAGCTCTGGGATGAGTACTGGAACTACAAGCTCTCGCTCGAGTCGCGTGAGTCGTTCGAGGCATCCACAGGCAACCAGCGCGGCGAGAGCCCCGTGCCGACAAAGACCGTGCGGTCCAGCAGCATCAACCAGGACAGAGATTCCAAGTTCCGCACGACGTCCGAGGCCTCGACAGACGACACCGCACGCGACTCGAGCGACGAGTTCTGCGAGGCCGCCGAGCCCGACGTGTTCGCCATGGACGACTTTTAAGCCCCCACTAGTTCAGAACCACCCACGCATCTACGTTTTTGATCGCTCCCTTCGTGCCCACGGGGAAAGCATGAGCCTGTACGTGCCGTATATCCAACCGACCCTCCAATCTCACAAAATCGAACGACTCTACCAAACTAATAAAGCACATTTTATCTCGGGAGACATGGGCTAGATCAAATGCTGTAGATCGTTCTCCAGGGCGTGCTGCCTCGCCACGAGCGCCTGGAACCGCTCCCGCCGTGCGACCGACGCCCACGTCTCGGCCAGCGTCTCCAGCTCCTGGAGCGCGAGCTGCGTAGTCACGGCCGACCGCTTCCATTGGCGGAAGCATTGATAGACGCGCGCATAGCGCCAGTGATGCACGAACAGTTGGAGGATCGAGACGCGATTGTTGGCGTCCGCCGAGCCAATGAGATTCGTCGGCGGCGTTGACGCCAACGGAATCGGTCGTGGCTGCGACACAGACCGGAGCATGTTCCCGTCCACGTTGCCTCGTGGAATAAACGTGTCGGGAAAGTCGAGCGCGACAGGGCGCCGCGTCGCGCCCTGTCGCCCAGAGCATCCTTCAATCGCACAGCTTGCCGTTGAAGTTGCTGATCTCGTCGCGTCGAGCCAGCGGACAAACACATCGGTCATTACTAGCTGGAAGAGTGTTCTATGGCGGAGAACGTTCCGCGCCGAGACCATGAGCCACGTCACCACGGCTGTGTGGACCAACGCGTGCGGCGTAATGTTCCAGGCGACATTGAAGTGACCATCACTCCGCATGGCCGCGGCCACATCGCGGCGAAGAAACCATGGAAGAAGTGCAAGGTCGATGGCCGATGCGTCGCCTGGTAGGCCCTCTATCTTGCGCTGCAGAGATGTCCCAGATGCGAGCGGCACAGGAGAAGATGCGTCTTGAGGCTGGGAAGCCGGTGGGTGAGGCGCGCAGTCTGCATCTTGGAGATTCGTGCAGGAACCTTGGGCAATGGCGATGGCAGTTGCCTCGGCGCCAGTCGATTGGTCACCAAATACCGGATCAAGATGTTCGATGTTTTCCGGATCGTTGATGGCTGGGAGAGGCAGCGCGCAGGCCTCGAAGACAGAGCGGAAGCGCAGCGCCGTGATGTGCAAGAGGTCGTGCGAGTCCAGACGCCCGCGGTCGCTCTCCACAGCCGCCTCGTCCGCGAGCGGCGCCGCCAGCAGCAAGCGCCGGCGGCTGGAAGCAGTTTCATCCTCGTCATCTTCGTCGTTGTCTTCGTTGTCTTCGTTGGCGTTGTCGGCGACGGGAGCCGGGACTAGATACGTCTCGTACTGGTCGCGGAACCACGGTGGGTACGGCACGTGGGTGTGGTTCTCCTTTGCGTGGCCACAGAACGAACACAGAGCCACGTCTGCGCACGTGGAACTCTTTTTGTGATCGCCCGGGGTCTCTTGTTCAAAGCTCTTGCAAGCGCAGTCGTCGCTCGTGCAGTGGAGGAACGCCGCGTCGCAAGCGGAGAATAAGATCCGCTGAAACAAGAATCGCCACGAGAACGACGGCAGCAACTGCAGCGTGTAGTAGAATGTACTTTGGCCTTCGAACTCGTTCTCGAGCCGCGCTCCGTGTTCCAGGACAAGAAAATTCGCCGTCGCGATGTTCCCAGTCGCGATCGCGTAAGCCACGGGCGTGAAACCGTCGCCGTCGCGGACGTTCACGTCGCCGCCTTTCGTCCGTAGCAGTGAGTCCAAGATCGTACACGCCAACGCTGCTTCTGAAAAGCACGCGACGCGGTGGAGCAGCGTGACGTCGTGGCTGTCGCCGGACAAACGTCCGAGATCAATTTTTGGTTCTCGCAGAAGCCTCGCAGTCATTCTGGCGTGGACGGAGCCAGAGTGTCGCGCGGCCAACAAGAGCAGATCACAACTCTGTGGAACCGAAGCGTCACGGAGAACGTCCTGCGGTCCGAGCAGCCACTCCAGAGCCTCGGAGCTTCCGTACCGGATCGCCGTTCGGAGCAAGTGTTCCAGCGAATTGGCTCTCGTAGATTCGCCGTCAGCAAAGGGGAGTTTGTGTAGGGAGAAGGTCTTGAGAGCGAGCGTGTGGTCCATCGCCACGGCTGCCGTCCAGTTCCCCTGGAGCAGCGCCAGCGGATCGGTGTTTGGACGGATTTTGAGAACATTCTGGTCGACGCTATGCGTGGCGGACTCCAGAAGCGTGCGAAGGAGGCCGACCCGACGAAAGTCGCTCTGAGACGAAATGTCGTTCTGCGCGGGAGCAAGCTCTCGGAACAGTTGAGCGAGGTCCCAGTGGCCGAGAGACTCGCACAGCTCGAGTGGCGTGCTGTCGTCCGTCGCGTGGCTTTTGGTGACGAGTTCAGTCCAGAAGCCAGCGTCCACTCCCACTGTTTGCGCGAGGGATTTCATCAAATGAACCGCGTTCCATCGAGCAGCCTCGTGGACCAGTCCAGAAGCCTTGATCCACTCGTGTGGAGAACCATTTTCTTGCTTTTCAGTCTCGAGGAGAACCAAATCGTTAACCAACGCGCACGGATGGCGGACTCGAACGGCACGAGTGCTGAGAAACCTTCGTCTGGCGTCGGCTGAGATCTCGTGTCTCCATGTGGTGCAAAGCAAGTCTCGCCATTCACTTGTGTCGGCAGAGGGAGACACCAACACCGCAGACGCCACGCCAAGCCACAATTGCTCTCGTTGGTCCCGAGTGGAGAATAGTTCGGTCATCAGCAGCTCTGCAACCTCCACGCGACGAGCTCTCACCATCCACTCCAGCGTCCGCAGTCCACCGAAACGTTTTGGAGCGAGAACCGCACGGAGCGTTTGCTCCACATTCCCATGTTGTATCTGGCGGATAACTTCTTTTGCCACGTCCGCCGAAATGTCGTGGATGCACGTGAGGACGAGGCACATGGCCAGTGCGCCGGTGGAGCTTTCGGTCGGTCCGACGGGGGCAAGAGCAGCGGGAGAACTGTGGCGTTGGAGAATTACACTTACTAGCTCCTGGACGAGCTCGCTCGCGGTGGAAGCAGGTATCCACGAACCCCATCGGAGCGGCCAAGACGATTCAGAGATGAAATGCGTAGCGAGGTCATCGGATGCCGTGGCGAGAGTCCACAGCGCTCGCACAGTCTCCCTTAGTCCCCAGGTGATTGCCCTGTCGATCCACCGGACTAAAAAGTCGTCGAGTTTCTTGTGTTTGGATATGGCACAAACAGAAGCGGCGAGCGACAGATCGGCCCGCTGGCGGAATCCGAATCGTGAGACCAAGATTTTGTTGATGCAGGCAATACCAAGGTCGGCAACCCGCTCGGGCCAACGTGGCATCCATGAGACAATGCGATCAAGATGAGCTGTGTCAATGGCGGGAAGTCTTCGTGGCCCACGTCCTTCTCCAAACTGGACAATACTACCGCTCAGTTCACAAAGAAGCGGATCAATACAGCCATGGACGGACATTGTGCGCTCCAGTACGCGCTCGACCACGTCAAAGTACTTCCATGCGAAGAGAGACGGCACCATCGACGTGTGGATCAGCGTCGGGTCCTCTTCGAAAGCACGCTGCAGCAACGGCTGACGACGCTCGTCACTCTGACCATGGACACGCACTGAACAAAAGTGGTCGAGAATATTATCGTGCGACAGGCCCCGTCCTAAATGGCACAGCACAAGCGACAACAGCCGGGGTACTCGAATCGCCAGCAACGCCTCATCAATCGTCGCATCGTCGACAGCGCTTCCAGCGAGCAAGATCACGCGAACGATCTCTATCCGCTCAGAGAGAAGTCCTCTGTATTCCTGTCGACAGCAGCGGATTGCGAGCACGACCGGGGAGATCGAAACCGAGACCAGGTCGGAGATCTCGTTCTGGAAACTGCGATCAACACGCGGGCAACTGGTACACTCGGCACCAAATCGTCGACATCCAAGCCGACGCGGATCGTTCTGTTCGTTTGTCGAACACGCTGGATGTTCTTCTCCATGTTCATGAGTCAGAAGTTGTGTACTCCAGAGTGGATCGCGAGATTCGTTCTCCATTCTTTGCTTGCCTCTGACCAGAAACCACAGCGTTTCCATTGGCATCGTCATGCCTGGGTGTCCCACCTCTCCAGCTCTCACTTTCTTCATTCGCTCGCACGCTTCGAAGGCTCCAATTTTTTTTGCTGGGGGTTCTTTCGACAGAGAGACATCTCTTCGTGATGTTTCCGATTGGCGACATTTCAGTTTTCGTTCCTGTCGCCGTTCAAACCAAGATCCGCACGGCGCCCACGCAGCTCTCTCGCCGTACTCTCTACGCGTCGATGGTTTCTTCACCTCATAGAACAGGTTTGCTCCAAGACCGATCATCAGCTCGACGAGAGCGCGATCGCCGCAGCAGACCGCGTAGTGTAGAGCTGTAAAACCGTCGTGATCAACCACTTGTAAGGCATCCGGGCACCGCTGTGCTAGGAATCGGGCCGTCGTGATGGCATTGCCCCTCCTTTCACGACTGAAGACGCTCTCCAGTCCCGCATGCAACAGACAGACATGAAGAGGCGTTCGACCGCGGTTATCTAGGGCGAGCAGGAGCTCTTCGCCGTCCAGCATCTCGTCAGGAGTCCCCTGATCTACAAGCAGCACGCACGCTTCGAGCCACCCTCGCATCGCTGCGTGGTGAAGCGGTGTAGCGCCACTGGTGTTCCGACGAGCGCAATGTGATTGCGACCGCGATAAAATAAACTGGAGAATCCTGAGTTCCGGTGACTCACTCGAGCACGCTTCGTGGAGAAGTGCCCAGCCTAAGGCATCAAGGCTGTCGGTCGATTCTGGATGAATTTCGAAAAGAAACTGGAGTCTGCTGAGGTCGGCGCCTCTGACTGCGTCCCATGCGTCTCCACGAGTCTTGACATCGAAAGGAAGCAATAACCTCCGAAGCCCCGGTTCCACGAGTCGAAGCATACGATCTGCAAGTTTCCACAGCTTCCGGAACCGTTTGTTTGAATCGTAGAGCTGCCTCGCCTGCCTCGCAGGAGTTGCGCCAGGAGATACCTTGAGAGCCAGGCAATACATCTTCTCGAGCACGTACTGAACAGGCGGCGCGCCCCGATTGTCTCGCACGTGGAGCTGTAGCCTTGCGTCGGCTTGCTTCATCAGCAGGCGGATGATGCTGTGGTGTTCTCTTATGACGGCGTGATGCAGCGCGAGGCGATTCGAAGAATCCCTCGCGAGCGCGGAGCCAGCCCGAGGCTGAGCAAGCAAGTGCTTGACTTCGTGTTTGTCGCCACGCATACAGGCATCGTGAAGAGTTGTGAAGTGCAGCCCAGAGACCTCATAGATGCGTCGCAAGTACGATCGTCGACTCGCCAGTCCAAATATCTCCCAAGGATCGTCGTTCCTCGAGATAACGAACAGCCGACTCGTCTCCTTGGAGGCTTGCTGCTCATCGCTCAAGAAGAACGCCCTGCGTCGCGAGTAAACTCGCTCAAACCTGCGCCATTCGCCTTGGAACTCGAGTGAGCCGCCTGCATGGGGCAGCTTCGGTGGATATTTGACATCTCCCGGTGCAGAACGTGACATCTGATGCACATCGAATGTGCTGCAGCGACCTGGAGGCCGCAGGTGTGGTTTGTGCAAACAGCATCCCCAACGGTGTTACCCGTCGCAGGGTCCAGATCATATTTAGCTACCTGTCCGTACTGATATATCGTCTTCTATCTCACAGCGTATCCGCTGTCTCATGCCTGGGAGGCCTTGTGGTTCTCGCGGCCCTTGGCCACAACCTCCTTGAAGCGCTTCTCCAGCGCCTTGTCCTTGGGCTGCAGCTGGATCGCCTCCCACATCGCCACGGCCGCGTCTTCGAACAAGCCCAGCGCCTCCAAGCACTGGCCTTCGCGAAAGTGAGCCTTGACCCAGTCGGGCTTGAGCTTCTTCGCGATCCGCACGTCGTTCAGACCCTTCTTCGCGTCACCGGCAGCGAGATACGCGGCGCAGCGGTTGCTGTAGAGCACGGCGTCGGCCGGGTTCACCTCGATCGCCTTGGTGTACAGATCGATGGCGGTCGCGTAGTCCTTGGCGCTGAAGGCCTTGTTGCCATCATCCTTGAAGGCCACGGCCTTTGCAATCGTCTCCTCGTCCAGATCCTTGGCCTCGGGCACGACGATCTCCGACTCGTGAGTCACTCCTTCGAGGATCTTGCTCTTGGCCTTCTCTTCCTCGGTCTGCACCTTCTCTTCCTGAGCTGTCGCACTCTTGGTGGCCTCGACGAGGTACTTGTCCATCTTCTGCTTCTCTTCGGCCATGAGCGAGTCAACATGGGCATCCTCGTAGCCCTCCGTGACCGGCTTGAGCAGTGCCACAATCGCCGTGTGGCCCTTGCCAGCCGCGAGCTGCAGCGGCGTGGCGCCGCCATCGAACTTCATGTTGGCGAGCTTAACTGCCTCTTCGCGGCGCGTCTCAAGCAGCAGCTTGGCGATCTCCTCGTAGCCCGCCTCGGCAGCGATGTGCATGGCCGTGATACCGCCAGGCAGCGCTGCGGTGATATCGGCGTTGGCAGCGAGCAGCTCCTTCGTGAGCAGCGGCTTGTTGAGCATGCAGCTCAGCACCACAGGGCTCACGCCCTTGGGGTTCTTGATGTTCACGTCCGCGCCGAGCGCGATGAGCTCCGCAATCGTCTTCTCGCGGCCTTCGTTCACGGCGTAGTGCAGTGGCGTGCCGTTCTTCGACTCGGCGTTCACACTCACGCCGTGTTCGTGGAGCAGCTTGATTGTGCGGATGCTGCCGTTGCCGGCGGCCTCGTGGATCGCCGCGACACCGCTCTTCTGCGTGATCGTGGCGTCGGCGCCGCGGTCGAGCAGCAGTCGCATCGTCGAGAACTCGTTCTCGCGCGCCGCGAGCAAGAGTGGCGTCGAGCCGTCCTCGTCCTGGATATTGAGCAGCCTATCACCCAGCAACTGCGTGAGCTCTTACCCAAGGCAGCGCGCCGCGCCGCGAGAAAGTACGTACGAGGGATCCTGGTCGAGGATGTGCGTGACGACCTTGCGGCGGCCCTTGGCGGCCGCGAAGTGCAGCGCCGTGCGCTTGTTGCCGTCCTTGAACTCGGCCAGCACTTCGGTCGTGCTCTTGGCCATGGTCTTGACCTTGATGACCTCGACCGTCGTCTTGAGCAGCTCCAGGTCGCCGTCTGCAGCACACGACGTTAGTCTTGGACTCCATCGACTGAGACCGCCACGGGCACGCACTCTCGGCGGCCGACAGGAGGTCGATGACCATCTGCCGCTGGCTCTCAAAGTCCTTCGCGTCCGCCTTCACCTCGGACGTCATCGTCGTTGTCTGCAATCGAGAGCGTCTTCGTCAATTGCCAGCGAGCAGCTCCTTTTCAAGTTGCCGCTTTTCTTGAACCAGAAAACAATGATTGGATTGGTTGTAAAAGAAAATCAAGACGAAATGATTGGTTGAAAAAGTGTTCAAAGTTAGACCAGCCAAGTCAACCACTGGTTTTCGTGAGGCCATCATTCTAGAATGGCTTCGCCTCAAAAAAATCAAGTGAATTTACAAAACAAGGTGATCTCCTCACTGATTCGCCTCAGATTTCGCCAATGACCAGCAAAATGGCCGAGTGGCAGCGCGTGCTGCGCTGGATGCAGAGCCGTGTGCCGCCGCGAGACGACGCGATGCGCGTCGACCGCTGGCTCAGGCAGCAGTTCCCGCACGTGCCGCAGTCGTTCCTCCAGAGGCAGCTGCGCCAGCGCAAGATCCGTGTCGTGGCGGCGGACGGCGACACCATCTCACCAGCCAAGCCAAGCGCCATTCTCCACAACGGCGCCACCGTCGCGATCGATGCGGTCCTGTTCAACGCTGCCTTAGCCGACGAAATCGAAGGTCTTGACGAACGAACAGCTCCGGAGTTGCCCGCTGACAGCAAGGCGGTGGTGGAACGGTTGCTGGATCGTTTGGTGTACAAGGACGACAACTTTCTAGTGCTCAACAAACCCCACGGACTTGCAGTTCAAGATGGAACGGGGCAGAAGGACAGCCTCACGGATTACTTACCAGCCATCGGTGCTGCTCTGAGCAGCGAGCCACCGCGGCTAGTCCATCGGCTGGACAAAGAGACGTCAGGTTTACTGGTCTTGGCCCGCCATCGCCTTGCTGCCGCACGATTCTCCGAGAGCTTGCGCGACGGAGCCGTGAAGAAAACCTACCACGCACTCGTTAAGCCGCTTCCTCGAGCTCCTGAAATACCAGCAAAAGGAGAAATCTCGTCGCTGATCGATGGGAAACCAGCTCGAACTGTATACCGTCGACTCAAGCTCGAAAATGACAACAGATTGTGGCTGGAGATGCAGCCCGTGACAGGACGCAAGCACCAACTCCGAATTCACTGCGCGCAGAGTCTACTGGCTCCCGTCATTGGTGACCGAAAGTACGGCCCACTTAAAGATGCAGCCAGGGAGAAGCGACTGTATCTCCACGCGCAGAAAATCTCCTTCCCGGACCCATTTCGACCCCGCAAAGCCATTGTTGCCAGTTGCAAGATTGAGAGCGAAAGTGCTGAGACACCAGGGACGAAGTCACGCGGTCGATTTGGTTGAAGCTTGGTGATAGCGTGTGAGTAAGTTATTCCTGGTGAAGATGGAACAGATAGCGACGCGAGGACTTCGGATACTCGCGAGCTGTTCTCTGCGGCCGGACAAACATAGCAAAGTGAATATGGGATCTTTCATCTGGTCCGGCCAATCGCCTCTTCGAATTCTTCTGGTGATGGCATTCTCATTTCTCGAATCCTCGGATCCCCCACACCAGTTGATCTGTCGCGCCTGTAACGATGGCGACCGTTGCAATGGATAAGCGTTCTCGCGGACTCTTCGTATTCACTTCATCTCCTTCCAAGGCGAGCAGCCTGGGCCTCTCGCCAATCTCAACAGCACGGCAAACAGAGACGCCTCGCGAGCTTAAGGGCCACCTATGTGAGAGTGGGAGTCGCATAGACAACAATGACGAAGAAGACGAAGGCGGTCCGTTGGGCCAGAAGCGAAGCGACTCGTGGGGTAGTCGCACGCGTTTCTCCCCACGACCCAAGCGTCAGAACAACGAAGCGCGTCGTCCGGTACAATCCGTCTCGTCCATTCGAGGCCTGTGCGTCGAAGAAGAGAGCGAGGCCCAGGTCCAAGACGAAGTCTCCGAGTGTCCGGAGAAAGACGCCAAAAAAACCGACTCGTTTCGCCAAAGCAACCAGAGCCACTTGGAGCGGATCCAAGAAGCCGACAGCGCCGACGAGACTGATAACGAGAGTCAGGGCGAGGAAGACGAAGCCGACGAGTACGATGGCGACGGCGAGGACGCGGACGAAGATACGACCGTGCAGCTGTACAAGAGCTACTCGGGCGACCTGGTCTTGCGGTACGACGGTCTGAAGCGAGGCGTCCGACGGTCTCACGAAGCCTACGACGAGGAAGACGACGACGTAGTGCGCATCTAAATATAATATCCATTATCACAACGCATCCTTTTCTCTATCGTTGCCTGAACTGGTGGGGCTGCTGAGAAGAAGAATACGTTATGCTGGCGGGTTGAGGCTTCGCTGGACTTCGAGGAGACGACGCTGGGGGTGGCATGGGCTGGAAGACAGTCACTTTGTCCCCGCCGTGGTCCAAGAGTGGGTCCTTGTTCTCACGCTGCTCCTGCGGCTGCGTGGCGATCGCTGCTCCACCTCGCTTGAGGGTGCTTCCTGTGGTCTTGGTCGAAGGAAGATCCTCCTTAACCACAGCTTTGGAGGCTCTTTCTTTTGCAGCCTGGGCTCTGATTTGTTCCGCGATGGCGTCCCGCTGATCAAATGTAAAGGTCTCCTCTGGCGGATTCTTCTCCGTGGATTGTCTCTGAGACGAGTCTTGCGGCCGTGGCGGAAGAAAGAGACACTGCTCATACGACGCAGCGACTGGCTCGCTACTGCTGCTGGCGTCTCCCCATCCTCTCCCCTTGGTATTGAGCACAGCGAGGAGCTCTTTATCGTCCTCGAGCTGGTCGTCGGCTGAGAACGTGGACACAAGTCGAAACTCCACCCCAAGCTCAGGCTTGGCTGTCGCCGCCGTTGCTGGTGCCACTGGCGCCTTGCCCTTAGAGGTCTTCTGCTTCACCGGCGGTGGCGACGGACTCGCCTGTCGGTCGCTCGCGACGGGCTCCATCCAGAACGAGTACACGTGGCTCCCTGGCAGCACGCAGTGCTGCAGTCTCGCGCGCCCGTCGGCGTCGCGGTAGAACCACGAGCGGCTGTCGAAGAGCACGGCCTGCTCCACGAAGACGCGCGCGAGCCCCGAGGCGTCGGTCACGCGCACGAGAAGCTTGCCTTCGCCTCGAATACTCTCGACCACGAGGTGTTCGTGGGCTCGAACCGAGAACCACACGGGAGACGTCGGCGCGACGGAACGGATCTCGCGCTTGCAGAACCGAAAGAGCTCGGCCTTGATCTTCAAGGGCGCGGGGGAAACCAGAGGCGTCGGGTGTCGAGAAGGAAGAACTGGAAGCGGCGAGGAGATCTTGCGAGGAGGGATCACAGGCGGCGCCGGGAACATTTCTTCGTAGAGATCAAAGTACCGCGCGTCTTCTCGGAGCGCGTCCTCATTGACGTGTGGCGGGAGCGGACGGGAACACTTTCCCGTGCGATACCAGTCGAGCACGAGCTCAAAGTGCTGCGGGTTGCGGTCAATGAAGAACGTGTCGGGCGTGAGCTGCTCGCAGCCGCACGAGATCACGTGGAACAATCGCTTGGTCGGGCGCTTGCAGATCAGCGAGGCTTTGCACCGGAAGAGTTTGCCGCCGACGTCGAAGTTGACAAGCTGGAGGCTGGCATTACTCTGGCTGTGGTCAAGCGGCGGAGGCGGTGAGACTGGTGGTGGGGTCTCCACGGGGACGGTTCGACGTGGAGGGCGAGCAGGAACGGGCGGACGGAGCGGAGATTGATCTATTGGAGATGGATCTATCGGTGGCGACGCAGCTCGGCTCACAATTTGCAGGATCACTTCTGGAGCTGGATCAGCTTGCTGTTCCTGGATGTTTTCGTCTCCAGTCTCCGACTCTTCGATACACGCATCGCCCACGATCTGGCCAGTCAGTTCCATCTCGCGTGGTACATCATCCTCATCATCCTCATCAGTTTCAGTTCGCTCCGTGAACAAACTCTCCAGAACATCGGTTCCAACGCGGTCGGTGCTAAGAAGATCGTTCTCCGCGTCGTCCCCCGGATCGCCTCCGCTTGGGGAATCCACGCTTTCATCCAGATCATGCTCCGCCTGACTCTCCGTCCGCGCGGTTACATCCACAAAGTCTAACCCGGACGCATCCTCGAGAACACTTTCGGTGAGCGGGTCGCTCATGGCCTGCGTATCATCGTCCATGTCTCCGAAAAGCTGTTCCCCACTCGTCGCGATTCTTGAAGTTGCTGGGTGGTCTAAAAACTGCGTCCTCACTTCCCGCGATCTGATTGGCGTACACCACTCAACACCTATACCTACGCTCGTTGATCTCGTCCGCTCGTCCACAAGTTCACTTGTGCGGAACCTTCGCACCACTCGACGATCATGACCACCACGCATCGTGCGGCGCTGCTGCGCTCGGCGCTCTGCCTCACCACGGGTAAGCACGGCGACATTTCTCGCTCTCTGCTCGACTCCGCTAAAACCGTTTTCTTGCTGCAGCCAAGCCGCGCCCATCGCCCACGCTCTTCTTCTTCCCCGGTCTCACGTCTCGAGCGTGGCACAACCCGCAGGACTTCGACTGGGTACAGCGACTCGAGGCCAACCGAGAGACCATCCAGAACGAATACCTCGCGCTACGTGATGCTCGCCAGATCCGTGACTTCCCGAGCGGCGAGACGACCACGGCGTCCGACTACAACGTCAACGACAAGGAGCACCACCTCCACCAGGGCGAGTGGGACTGGCTCTCGTATGTGACGCAGGGAAGGCGCCAAGCCGACTTCGCGGCGCACTGTCCCAAGACCGTGGAGATCCTCGAGAGCATCCCTGGCTTCATGACGGGCCTGCCTTTCGCGTACGCGTTCTTCTCGGTGCTCAAGCCACAGTCGAGCATCAAGGCCCATTCGGCGCCGTGCAACGTTCGTCTGCGCTGCCACTTGCCGCTGTTCGTACCTGAGGGATGCGGCATCCGCGTCGGCGACGAGAGCCGCAAGTGGGAAGAGGGGAAAGCGATCGTCTTTGATGGTATGATGCACTCACGAAGAAACATCGGCTGAAGATGGTTGAGCTGAGCTGTTGTGTTGTGCTGACCCAGATGCTTACGACCACGAGGTGTGGCACGACGGCAAGTCAGGTGACCGCGTCCTGTTGCTCTTCGACTTTTGGCACCCGGACCTCATCAAGGAAGAGCGCGAGAGCATCTCGGAAATGTTCGAATCGGCGAAAGAGAAAGGATGGCTGCAAGACTCAACGTAGCTCTCTCTACAGTAGTAACTTCGTCAGCTCCTTGTCCTCGTCGCTCACGCCGCATCGAGGTTGTACATCCGTTGCGAGTTCTCTCGTCTCAGCCGAGTTGATCTCAGCGCAAAGCGAGTGAATGCTTCGTTTTGGTGCCTTCGGTCGTTTCGTTCTTCGATCGTGGTCTGACGAATCACTGCTGTCGCTCTCACTCTCATCGCTCTCACTTCTCCGCCTCTTCCGCCGCCGCCCAGCCTCTCCGCCGTCTTGCGCTCGTTCTCGTTCTTTCTTGCGCAGCTCGCGCTTCATTTTCTTCTTGTTTTCTTTAAGCTTGCGGTAGAACAACTTCTTCGCGCACGCCTCGCACACTCGCGCTTTAACAAGGCACCGCTTCTTGTGTCCTTCTTCCACGTACGCAAACAACAGCTCGTAGCTCTGCAGCTCCCGGCGCTCGTCGCAAACTTTGTTGCCGCACACGAACTGGCCTTTCCCGGCGACAACTTCCATCTCTGTGCGCCATCGAAGGCCAACTTTGCCTTCTTTGTACCGAGAGAGGTCCGCCAGCGCGTACTCGCGGAACAGCTTCCGGTAGTACCGGACACTCATACGCACCTCCCAGTCCGTCTCGCCGCGCTGCAGATCGGCCTCCTCGTCGCGGATGAACTGGAAATTGCGGCGCAGGACCTCCATATCGTAGCTGGCAACGCTTTCTCGCGGCTTCGACTGCACTTGGGACGAACGGTAGATCCGCATGAGATCGTCGTGTCTGCACCGCGAACGTTAGCTCGTGCGATTTCTCGACTTCTGCTCAGTTGCAAAGCGCCAAAGAAGCACCCACACATGCGCCGTAGAGCATAGAACAAGATAGGTACCTCTGCTGCGCCACCTCGACGTCAGTCGTGATGCTAGACGCGCGCCGATCTCGTGCGTTGCGAGACGTCATTCTGTCTGTGTGCTCGTGGAAACCGGTTTGAGTCGACTTGGCTGAGTCGGTTTGAGTCGGTTTGGTGACTGAGTCGGTTTGAGTTGGGTGAGTTCGTTTGGATTAGTCGGTTAACCGGTTTGAGTTCCCGTCTGGTACCGTAATGTTGACTCGGCTAGCAATCCAACTGGTTAGAGTCAACTTGTTGAGTCGTGTCGGTTAACCGGTTAACCGGTTTGATACGACTCGGTTCGAGTGAGTCGGTTTGTGTGAGTTGGTTTGGTGGAGTCGGTTAACCGGTTAGAGCCGACTCAGTTGAGTCGGTTGAAGTTGACTCGCTGGCTCAGATGGTTTGGTGAACCGGTTTGAGTCGACTCGGTTTGAGTCGGTTTGAGTGAGTCGGTTTGGTGAAGCCGGTTAACCGGATAACCGGATAGAGTCGACTCAGTTGTCAGAGCAGTCTCAAAAATGTCTGAGACGTCGAGGCTTCAGCCCGCCAGCGCACTCCAAGCCCAACAGTGAAATCATCAATTGGTCACACCACGATCTATGGATCCAGACGCAGATCTACTCCACTTGGGCCTCGACGACAGCTTTCTCCGCGGTCTCTTAGACGTGCCTATCACTGCTGCCGACGACGCGACCGCTACGAGGCAGAAAGTAGGCGAGGAATACGAAGGAAGCGAGTCTGTCGCTGTGCAAGCAGAGACCGTCTCGGAGGTTCCGGCGCACACGCCCGTGCGCAATTCCACGCGCGAGCGGCTGAAGAAAGAACTCGCTTTCTTACGCGAGTACTCCAAATAGCTCGAGGGGAAACTGGAGAGCGTTCGATCTCGGAAGCGACCACATCGGCAAGATGGCGACAGTGCGCAGTCGGCGCTTTCGACCGAATGGCGGGATGCTGCTGACAGCGAGAGACTAAAGCGCTCAAAGTCCGAGCAAGAGAACCGTTGGTTGCGACAATCTTTGGAGACACAACTACGTGTCGCGGAAGAGCTGTCTGTGTATTTGAGCAAGCGAGCGTTGTCAGTATCCACACTTGAGTCGCCTGCGCCTCTTCCACCGACTCTCATCTCTTCTTCATTCGATACAGTCGTAGCTCAGTTCCAGAGCGACATTGACCATGCGTATGCGGCAATCGGGGGTGCGATTCCGGCACCGAAATGGGACCGTGTACCTGAGGATCGCGTCTTTGCGATCAACATCAGGACCCGCAAGGCCCTACAATCAGATCAGATGTACATCGAACTGCTAGAGACTGCTTACCGCAACAATCCCTACGAATGGACGAGTAATGCAACGTGGGAAACGACACGTCTCGTGTGCGCGAACGGAGCAAAGGTGTCAATCAGCAACAATGGCGAAATGGTCGCGGCGAGGTACACGTCGACGGGCCAGACGCGGCTCGGAGCGTTGAAGGAGCTCGTGACGTCGTTCGTCGCGAAAAAAATTGCCGAAGTAGACCGAACCGTGATCATTTGGCGCATGTGCTACAGCCCAGCGCAGGACGACGCGGACACGCCATCGCATGCGCTGACCGACGAGACGGGATGGATAGTCGTGACCAAAGTCCCCGAGGGAGTCCCCGATCGCAGACCAGGCACCGCGCTCGTGCAAACATGCGGCCACCTCGTTCCTCTGATAGTGGACGGCGATGTCGCTGACTCTGGCGTGCGCGCACAGCTCGCGATTGGTGAGTTTACCAACGTTGTTTTGAGCGCGACAGAGTTACACTTCAACCGGTTCGAGAACGCGTTCCAGCAGCTCGCACTCGGTACTAGAAACCAATTGGAGGATGGCCAGCATGGGGACGCCAACAAGATAGATACGTTCTTGGCGTGCGTGTAGAGAAGAAACTATTGTCGCCCTCGCATTGCAGTGGCACTAGAATGGGGTAATGAACCCATTTCGTATCCTCTCTAAATCGATTGGAGAATGCATTCAGTTGGAGGGGACTTGCATCGGCCAGTCAAAACGAACCTCTCGAGATGGCGGAGGCAGACAACGTCGACCGCTATGCGTGCAAGCACTGCCGCCGCGTGCTCTTCACGAGCGCCGACCTGATGGACCACATCCCGGAGCGCCACCAGATCTCTGCGCGTCGTGTGAGTCTCTGGAGCCGCCTGTGCGCCATCTGCGGCCTTTTCTAACCGCGTGTGGACCTGCTCATTAGCTCATCAAGGATGCCAAGACCATGCAGTCGCAGACCAAGAACGGCGTGCTCTTTGTGGACGGGTGCGCCTCGTTCTTCCTCGAGGAACAGCTTCCCTGGATGGACGAGGACTCGCTGGCCGAGGGCAAGCTGAAGTGTCCGAACGAGAAGTGCCAGTCGCGAGTGGGCTCGTTCGACTGGGCTGGCTCGCAGTGCTCGTGCGGCACGTGGGTCACGCCTTCCATCAAGGTCACGAAGAGTCGTGTCGACAAAATAATCAAGGCTGCGGCTATGCCCATTGTCTCGACCATTATGAGTGTGCCGACGTATGCCCAACAGGAGGGTGAGACGAAAGAAGCTGAAACTGCTGCCCCAGCTCAAACTGCTGATACAAAACCCAAGCCGGCTGTGTCTATTGACGAGCTGTCCCTTGACGATTAGATATGCTATGCAGTGCTATTTTACTTCTAGCGCCCGAGCTCAGTTCATGTCATAGATGATCACCCCGCCGTCATCTCCCGCGGCGACCAATTGCGTCGCCGTTGTCTGGATCGCTCTGACCGCCGCCTTGTTCGCCCCAAGCCCATAGAGCAGTCTGCCTTGTTTCCAGTCGTGGACGTGGAGCATCCCATTGCCCGCACCGCTAAAGCAGAGTTGGCCTCGAAGGTGCATTGAATAGATGAAGTCCATGTGCTCGGTGAAATTGAAAAGAGTCTTGAACGACCTACGCTTGTCCAGTACTTTGATCGTTCCATCGGCACCGCCCGTGATAAGGATGTTCCGATCATCCTGCGGTTCGTTGATGAACCCAACTGCACCAGCTTTCCCGCTCTTTTGATCGATATGAAGTTCGAGCGCGTGGGCCGGGGATGTCCCCTTCTGGCGTAAATCCCACACTCGCACCACACCGTCCTGCCCACCGCTAATGCATAACGCGCTCTCGTCGAAGCGGCTCGCCAGCACGCTTGTTGTGTGTCCTCTGTGGGCTCCAGATATTCTCCGCGTCACTTTTTCTCCGTCGAGATCAACAATGTGAATGCATCCATCGCGGTCGCCAGTCATGATTGAGCGAGGCTTCACAGTTCTAAGCACGGAAGCGTCTAGGATCGGGGCAGTGCCGGTTTTGATGGTGCTCACCTCGCGCTGGCGGTTTGAAGCTTTCCGGTTGACGTTCCACACGCGGACTGTCTTGTCGTAGCTGGCACTGAGTAGTAAATCGTCGCCCAGGTCCCGCACGAGCGTGATCGAACCGGCGTGGCCATTGAGGTCTTCGCATTTGACGCCAGTTGCGTCCCACAGACAGAGCTTGCTGTCCATCCCGCCGGACACAATGCGGTTGTCTGGCAGGTACGTCGAGCATGTCACCCACTCGGTGTGCCCATACTTCTTGGTGTACAGCGTGCGTGTTCGTCCGCCTCCTGCAGCTGCTCGACTCGCGACCCTAGACGCCTGGGCCGAGGATCCTAGAGGTATCGCGTAAAGCGCGTGGTCACTGCTGCCAACAACGACTTCTTTCTCATCCACACTCAGACTCATGCACATCACAGGCTGTGCCGACACAGCGTGTACAACGCCTTCAGGAGACGCCGGGCCATTGAGCCAACCTCCGTGGAGCTCCTCAGGAGGCCCCACTGCCTCTTGCTCCCGCGTGGAATGTTCCTTTCCAGCTGGCCTCTCGGAGCGCGAATGAGCTGTCTCCTTTTGGTCCCTAGAGTGGTGTTTGCTCCCTAAGGAGACTCCGCCGTGGCGCTGCACCATGTCCTCATACGCCGCGTCGAAGGCCTCCATGTAAGCGTCATTAGCGCTGTGCGACGACGCCGCGGCGTTCCTCGGTGGCTCTGTTCTGGTTCCGCTAGTCGTACTGCGTGACGGTGCGTCCTCGCGATCTCCGTCCTCGACGTGCCCTGGCCCGTGGGCCGCATACTCCTCGTACCGCACCTGCCGCTTGGGTCTCGTTGGCATAGACGCCACTTCTGTCCGCCGCTTCAACAAGATCACCATATTAAATAGTGTGGTCCCCATCACATTAGTTGCTTGCCCTTGTTTAATGTCATTCA
Source organism: Pythium scleroteichum (assembly GCA_023335855.1). Lineage (NCBI taxonomy): Eukaryota > Oomycota > Peronosporomycetes > Pythiales > Pythiaceae > Pythium > Pythium scleroteichum. Next base: position 24,730 of record JAADVR010000085.1, on the reverse strand, counting down.
AGACCCAAATAGGAGGCTTTGATCGAGATTGTTCTTCGCGGATAGGGTCCATTTTTGTTGGGCGAATGGACGACAGGAGTGATGGTCCTCATCACCGTCTGACAAAATCGATTGGGGATGGGACAGTCCCGTTCGTCTCGCGGCCATGGCGCCGCCTCCGGATTGTCGGCCTGCTCTTCCATTCTCTTGACCTCGCGCGTATCTCTGTAGTAGCAGGCTGTTAAAAAGGAGAACGGTTCTCTTGGGCGGAGGGGGGCGGAGGAGGAGGATGGGAGGAACAGGAGAGGGGGGAGGAGGAGGAGGAGGGTGGAGAACCAGCACCAACTTTCCCATTCAGCGTCGTGACGTCATTGGATCCGCAGAGCCAAAATGCAACTTCAACACGTTCAGCACGCGGTTGTCCGGATAACCGTTATCCGGATTGCCGTCCATCCAATCCCCTCTCGCCAACACAGCCAATCACCTCTTTGATGATCCGAGCACGCGTCATGGTTTCATGTTTTCTCAATTTACATGAATCAACTGTTACATTTTCGAGACAATCCCCGATGACGCTCCTGCGACAGAAACTGGTTTGTTCCAGGGAAGAGTGATGATCCCTGTTTATGGAGCCTCCCATGGATGTTTGGCCATTTGAACAGCTCACGCAAAAACCGCAAGGCCCTCGAACGCTCGCTCCGTGTCCTCCTGCATCTACTCTGTCTCTAGGCGTCCTCTGTCGTCCTCTGCGTTCTCCGCTTCTCTATCGCCCTCCTCCCCTCCCCTCCGCTCCCTTCCTCTCTCTCTCTCTCTCTCGGCGATCCGTCGCCGTCCCTGTCGTTTTGGTCCAGTCTCCATGCAGTCGGCGCTGGCGTTCGGGATTGCCAAGAATGTCAACGCGCGCCAGCCGGGCGCGCGACGCGCCGCCTCGGCCTACAACATGTCGGGTCGCCACCTCTCGCCGTCGTCGTCGTCGTCGTCGCTCTCGTCGCTGAGCCAGGCGGACCCGCTCGCGTCGCCCGAGCCAGACGCAGGGCCCTCGCTGCTCGCGCTCAGCGCCGCGGGCGCGTCGCCGCTCTCGTCGTCGTCATCGTGCTCGTCCATCGCGTCCATGGTCAACGGAGATCTCAAGGCTCTTGGGCTCGGAGACCTCGGCGTCGGGCCGAGTGCCGGCGCTCTTGTGGGCACGGCGCCGTCGAGCCCGGACCACCACGTCAGCCACCGGTCCAGCAGCGTCGACAAGACCAACCCGTTCATCGGGTACTTCCAAGCGGCCAAGCGAGGCTCCTCGACGGCGCCGGCGCTGGCGCCGACATCGGCCCCGTCTGCCGTCGGGGCAGGTGCCGCGCCCATGGCACGGCGGGACAGCCTGCTGGGCTCGTACCAGTACTCGTCGGCGACGCTGCTGAGCCACCAGAAGAAGCTCAAGGACTGGATCGGCGGCCAGGGTTCTCGGCTGCCGTCCTTCTTCTCGCGACGAGACGACAAGCCGCCGCTGGCGTCCTCCAAGAAGCCATCCAAGAAGGTGATCCAGGCCGAGGATCTCGAGTTCGCCGAGACGGCGCCCGTCGCGCTGTTCGACGACTACTCGATGGCTGCGGCCGGCGCAGCAGTGGACGAGAAGCAGGAGGAAGAGGAGACCAAGCGTGCGGTGCCGGCCATCGCGCAGCTCGTGCAGGAAGAGCAAGTGGGGACGCGGCGACGAGCCTCGTCGTCCTTCTCCACAGTGAGCACCAGCAGCGCGTCACGGTTTGAGCAGGATTTTCAGGTGATCGGGACGCTCGGGGAAGGCGGGCAAGGCACGGTGTTCAAGGTCCGCAGTCGCGTTGACGGATGCGCCTACGCCATCAAGAAGGTCGTGCTGCCGCCATCGTTGCAGTGTGACTCGCCGGCGTTCCACCAGGCGCTGCGAGAGGTCAAGGCCATGGCCGGCATGGGCACGCACGTCAACGTCGTGCGGTACCACACGGCTTGGCTCGAAGAGACCATCGTCGAGCAGCGAGCGAAAGAGAGTGAAGTGAAGGCCAAGACGGAGAACCCATTGAGCTCGGACGATGAGAGTGAGAACGAAAGCTCGGTGGCCTCGTCGTTCTTTTCGGACGGCTTCTCGGTTGACTCCTTGAGCCGTTTCGACAGCTCGACGTCGATTGGTGGCTTCCACTTCGAGTCGAGTCGGTCGTTGGTCGCCGAGGCTGAGCAAGAGCTGCTCAAGTCGATCTCGCGTCGACCTCTTGAAGGGGTCAAGGAAGATGTGCGTGAAGATGCGAGCGAGACATCCAGCGAAGCATCGATGCTGCCCGACACCCAGCTCGTGCTGTACATTCAAATGGAACTGTGCGGTTCAGCTGCTGTCGAGACTGCTGTGAGTGACGCGGAAGAGGAAGTAGAAGCCGACTCGTTCCAGCGTCTCATTAACCGTGTGACGATGAAGTCGCAGCGAGCGAGCGAGAACAAGGGCGAGGTCGTTCACTCGACGCTGGCGTCATGGTTGCGTGCGTCGGTGGAGGCCCGAGCCTCTCCAGACGACAAATTGACGAAGCACCGTGAAGGGCTCAACCTCCTTCACGGCGTCGTGCAGGGAGTTCAGCACATGCACGAGGCTGGCGTCATCCATCGTGACCTCAAGCCCGACAACATCTTTATCCACGGAGAGGTCCCGAAGATTGGCGACTTCGGCTTGTCCAAGGCGATCACGTCGGATCCAAGCGACGTTTCGACGGGAAAGCGACCGGCTTATCTCGCGACCCAGGCCGACGACCACACGACGGCCTTGGGCACGTTCACGTACGCGTCGCCCGAGCAGCTCGGGTACTCGTGGAACCGCTCAAAGGGAAAGGCGAGTCAGCTCGTCAAGACCGCCAAGTATTCGATCAAGTCGGATATCTTCGCGCTCGGTATCATCCTGCTCGAGCTCTGCTACCCGTGCTCGACCATGATGGAGCGGTCCCAAGTGCTCACGGCTGTGCGCCACGGCGTCGTGCCGCAAGTCGCGCTTCATCGCTTCCCAGACGAGATGGCGCTGGTGCTGCGAATGACGTCGATGGATCCTGCTGACCGCCCGACGACCGAGGAGATCTCGGAGCAGCTTCTCGCGCTGCTCGCGACGAAAGAGTCGCAGAATGTGCGTGCTGCTCTCGACGAACTTCGCGACCTGCAGCAGAAACTCGCGCTCGCGGTACTGCAACTGCGTGACCGGTCGCAGGCCGCTCAGCAACTCGAATCGCTCGTGGCCGAGCTGTCGGACAAAGTCCAGAGCGTCGGGCTTGCCATTGCGTAAATGGGAGAGACCCACACATCTACACCACCTGTACGAGAAAGAAAGAACCAAGAAGAAGAACAGACCCCCGGCACCAACGCGTTGTGACCGTATAATAGTAAGGGTCGGGGAGCCGCCAAGCATAGTACAATAGTGCGCCGAGGGAGTGAAAGAGCGAAAACGAAATATCACGTCTCCGCTCGGCATGTACGATCCATAGAGTTGATGTTAGTTTGTTGCATTGCAGGCCACCCGTCGAGTGACGAGTACAGTATGTCCAGCTCGAGGTACTCGGGCAGCCACGGAGGATTAGAAAGTGCCAAAGACACAGTTGTGAGCGAATTGGGACTCGGAGTAAATGGATAACCCTAAACCCTCATGGGGTGAAGCAACTTGGTCGTACCTCTTGTTGATGTTTGTGGGTTTGTTTGTTTCCTACAATCGCGGCGCGCTCGTCAGGGTACTTGTCTTCAACTTCTTGGTGCTCGTTTCGTAGTGGGTCATTCCCTGGCCGCTGCCCACGACGCCGACACGGCCTTCGACTGTATCGGGCGATGCAAACATGCTCCCTCGCTTCGACAACGCGCCGCTGCCCTTGACTTTGCCCTTCTGGGCCTTGTGCTGGAACGATTTCCAGTCGTGCTGCTTCAAGTTATGGGCGTTCTCGACTTCGATCTGCTTGTTGAGCTTCTGGATGTGCTTGAAGCGCTTCTTCTTGCGCTCCTTCTCGGCTTCTGTGTCCGTTGGCAGGATCTGCAAGTTCTCGGGCACTTTGATGGCCTTAGCGATCACTGCCTCGCGCGGTTTCAGCGCAGCCGACGCTGCTGCGGCTGCTGCAGCTGCTGTCGCCGCTTCCGCCTCAGCCCTGGCAGTCGTGGCCGTAGATGTAACTGGCGCCGGATCAGCAGGGATACAGGTCTCGGCAGAAGCGAGCGGCTTGAGGTACTCGTATGGCACTTCCTCTGAGTTGCCGTAGCTGTCGAAGAGCACCTGGTACCCGTGGCTCGTCGTGGCCGTCACTTGAGCAGCGTAGTACTGGCCATCCACGTAGTACTTGGCCTCGCACTTGAAGCCGACGCCGATCTCGCTGCGCGCTGGTAGCTGCGCGGCTTCCGCCGGCACGTCGATGCGCCGCAGAGACTCGGCCGGCAGCTCGTCCTTGTTTCGGAAGCCGACGTAGTGCACGTTGAACGTGTCGCGCGTCGTGAGCGACTCGATATACGCGGGGAACCAGACGCCCTTGGAGAGCGCCTCGCAGAACGTTCCCGGCGTGAAGTCTGCGGCAACACGACCGTCCATGAGACAGGAAACACCAACCGTCAGATTTCCATGCACAGGACTCACCGGCGTCAGACTCATGAGCCACGTCCGCCTCGACCCCTGCGGCGCGGGGCTGAGCAGGAACTGTCGACGCGTTGCTCGTCTTGAGATCGATCTGGCCACGCAGAGAACGTTCTGTTAATGAGGCCAACAACAGAGAACCGAGCTCTACGGGCCGTACCATTTGCTTGGTGAGCTGGATGACCTCGACGAGGTCCTGCGCGATCGTGAGGAACTCGCTGTTCGTCGGGTCGCTCTCCAGCAGCTCATTGATGCTCGCGAGCTGCCCGCCGAAGGTATCCAGGCGCTGCTGCAGCTCCGCGAGCTCGACGTCGTCCGTGCCAGCCCCGCTCATTATCGCTTTTGGAGCAAAGAGTATACCGGGTTTGAAACCGGTATTCTCAATTTTAATTGTAGTAACTTAAAAGTTACTACAATTAAAATTGAAGCCACATTCGTGAATATTAGGAAAGGGGAACGCTGATGAATAGAATGGACCCTTCGGGACTGGTTCATTTTTCCAACCTACTGCTAAGTTACACAGTCGTGATACATCGCTGTTTTTCACTGGGGTCTCGACACGGGGCTGCGCTCCGGCCGGAACTTGATGCCGTCGATGGACGTCGCCTCGTCGTCCGAGGCTCGCTCGAGGATGCTCACGGATCTGCCCGAGTTCGACATGATGGACGAGAGACGCGCAGGTCGCGCCTGCAGCATCGGACGGAATGCTGGTGAGCGAGCTTGGCCGACGATCTCGTGCTCGCTCAGGTGGAAGCTGCCGCTCTGATTCATCACCGGCTCGCTTGTGGATCGGTGGAGTTCACGGAAGTCGCTCTCGTCCTCCAGCTCCTCCTCGAGAATCTCTTCATCCACGCCGAGTTCATCATCCTCTTCGTCTTCGTCAGTCACATGACGCAAAAGAGAGGAGAAGTTGCCCATCATGGACTGCTGAAGACTCATGTCGCTGTTGAGCGCCCGCGACTGCGTCGGCGTTGAGGAAGAGCCAACGATGAACGATCGGTTCATACGAGTCGAGGCCGGCAGGTCCATCCAGCCGCGGCTACTACCAGCAATGCTGCCTGTGTCTTCGGCGATGCTGCTAGCGTTGCTCCCTCGACGTCGGCGAAGGTTCGCGTCGCTCCCTACGAATGAAGTCGGGGTCATCGCATCGATCTGGTTGAGGCTGAACGACTTGGGCAGGCGGCTTGTGGACAGTATAGACGGTTCGACCGAGATGCCGTAGACTTCCTCGCGCAAAACAGCCAGCACTCGATCGAGCGACTTCTCGAACCCGATCATATCGCCACTCGTAAAGAAGTGGTAAAAGTCGCTGCGGGCGAGGCTGTACTGCATGTCGAGGCTGAACTCAAGTGGATTGACGACCACAGGGATGATCTTCTTGCCCTTATCCTCCGCGAACGCGATCTGGTCTTTCACCAGCTGACTCCTCAGAGTTTTCTCGGATATTACAAGCACGAAGGCCGAGCACTTGAGAATTGCTTCCTTAGCCTCGTGAATGCGACCCATCATATCCTCGTCATTCCCGGTGCCCTCTTCAGCCAGCTGGGTACCACCTGAAGACGCTAGCTGTGCAGAAGTGTCATCGATCTTCGATTCCGTGCGCCCCAGCCGACTCCGTCGACCGACGTAGCAGTGCAGCCCACCTTCTCGGCACAGCGCCGAGCAGAGGCGATGCACAAACGTCGTGTGCCAGTCAGCGTGGCAGATGAACACGAACTGTTGCCCATCGTCGACTATGTCCTTGGCCTCTTTGAACGTCTCGAGCACAGTACCGCTACTTGCAATCGACGTCTTCCTGTTCTGCGTGAAGTCTCCCTCTGGTCGGTGGACGAAGTATCCGTTTTGGTTCAAAATGATGCTCTTCGCAAGCTCGTCAGCACCGTACCCACGGAAACTGACTTCTTCTGGCGCCATGCCGTCAATGAAACTGCCTGTGCTGAGCACCGAGTTGTTTGTGTCGAACAAATCAACCCCTCGACGGTTGGTCTGACCGGTGTGGAGACCATTAAACGTACCCGACGAGTAGAGGAAGCCGTCGCGGTTCGTGGTCTCCAGCATCATCTTCTCTTGCATCATTGCAGCTGGTGCACGCTCGTCAAACTGCAGCGTATTGTTGGAGAATGGTGCGACTCCTCCAATTGTGTTCGAGCTGCCTTGGCTCCACACGCCGCGACCCCGCCCGCCAGACCCAACGTTCGTGATGTTGAGCGCCGAGTTGTTGCTGTTGCTAGTGTTCAACGTCGACGACGTTGCCGCTCGGCTCAGGTTTTTGCGAAGAACCTGCTCCTTCCGTTTCTCAATTTCATCGCGGAGGCCATCCAGCAATAGTCGCACTTGATTCTTGTACGCGTCCTCGTCGTAAGCATACTGGATGTCCTTCTCGCCCATTTTGTTCACTCGTGTAATAGAGGGCTCAAATGGAATGATCTGACGTGTATACAGGTACACCTGCAACTCTTCCGAGATCTTCGCATTCTCGGTCGAGATAGCCAAAATCGGGGTCCCCACCTGCTTAGCAAGCGCCAGCTCCTTCATACACCACGGCGATTGAGCGTAATCTTCTGTGAGAATGCACACGACTACAGCGGCGTTCGTCACACCACGCGCGATCTCTTCTCGCCAGACTGCACCGCCGCCAATGCCGCTCGGATCCATCAAATCAAGCCATGTCGTGATGTTGGCGTCCTCCAGAGTTTTGCGTAGCTTGAGCGCAAACTCTTTGTGTGTATGGGTGTAGCTGATCATGACGTCACGATTTCCAGCGGCTCGCTTGATCTCAAACTGTAATCGAGTGGATGTCGTGCAGTCAATGGGACGTAGGCCTTCGTGGTTCATACGCATAATGTCACCGCCAACACTCAACAACGCCACCGCTGTCGGAAGATCGTCGAGCTTGACTGCGATATGCAGTGCCGTATCACCTGTCGAGGGAAGTTGGTGATTGATGTTGGCTCCATGGCTGACGAGAGATTTAAACATTTCGGCCGTCGTGCCTCCGGCACAGGCGGCACACATGATCGCCGACATGCCGCCGTCATCGACAATGTTCGGATCGGCGCCGTGGTTAAGCAGTACTTTAACCGCCTCGACTTGGTTCACGCGTGCCGCCCAATGCAAGGGTGTTCGACCACGTGCGTCCTGCGCATCTGCGTTGGCATTCGCGCCGAGCAACAATTCCATCGCGTTGATCGCACCATTGACACTAGCCCAGTGGAGCGGCGTGCGCTTGTTCAGTCCGATATATCCGAGCTCACCCAAACAATCAGGGTTTACTTTTCTTCGCAGGAACTGGCGGATTCTACCGGTGTTGTTCATTGCCGCGGCCGTGTGCAAGGGCGTGAGAGCCACGTCACCGCCCCAATTCTCGAGTACCTGTGCAACTGCATAGTTCCCACGGAGGTATGCCATCTGCAAGACTGTGATGGTGTTCATATGGCCTGGGTCCGGGATAACAAGGTGGTTGGCGCCGGCTGCGAGCAGTTCTTTCATAATCTCAGGGTGGTCGGCCAGGAAAATGGGTGGCAGTCTAGACTCGTGGCGGAAGGACGACCGCGAGCACATGTTGACGTCGGCACCGTGTGCTAGCAACCACCGAACGGCATCGACGCGCCCCGTCGAAACAGCACAGTGCAATGGTGTGATTAGCGTGGACTTGAAAATGGCCGAGGCGCCATAGGAATCTTCAGCTGACATGACTGGCTGCCGGATGAAGGAACGTGCCATGTACCAGAAGATGTCGCCTGTGGAGAACCGGAAGCGCGAGATTTTGTCGAAGGAGTTGATGGACAAGTTTGCGCGGAAGAGCAACTTCATAGCGGGGATGCTACCGTGGTAGGCTGCGACGTGCATGGGGTTCTTAGTTGACTTGCTGTAGAACCAGAACCGGATCTGGGCGTCCGGGTACATCTCCTTGGCGAAGTTGGGGCCGAGATGGTTCTTGGCGATGCGCAGTGTGCGCTTAAGCAGTCGGATATCACCGAGCTGCGCGCCCCGATACAGGCGTTTGCGAACAAACTCCATGATTTGTGCCTTTGGCGGAGGAGGCACATTTGGGGCAGCGCTGGTCTTGTCGGGGTTGGCCGCCTGGGCGATCTGTTCTTGGACGCGCCGCCGCCGGTTCTTGGATCGAGCCATGTGCGCCTTGACATCGCCGGTCTGGTCAGCCTCGGAAAACGCACCGAGTTGCATCTTGAGGTGCTCGCGGAACCGCATAAAATACCGGATCTCGACGTAGATGAGCGCGTAGACGATTATGGCCAGGATGCTGAACACGTAAACCGTCGGGTTTTCTGTACATGTGAAGAGCTCACCGACCACGAGGTGGTAAAAGGCCACGGAGGCCACCAACATTGTCAACATAAAGATGAGCACGGCGGTCATCTCGCAGATCTGCAAGTAGATGGTGCGCTTGACCTTTTGGATGCGACCGCCGCGGCCGATGCGGTCCTCGCGCTTAAAGGGCTCGAACATGGCGAAGCCCGAGGCCGGCAGGCCGAGCACGACCACGGCTGGCAGCAAGTGGTAGACCATGGCGGCGAGCGAGATGGTCGTGGCGCAGCTGTCGCCGCGTGAGAAGATGGCCGACATCGGCGAGGCGACGTGGAGCGAGCCTTCGTGCTCGACGTTCTTGTCGCGACGGTAGAGGTAGAAGAAGAGCAGCGCGATGATGTCGATGACGACCACGAGCTGCATGGTGCGCAGCAGGCGGATGGCGAAGTACGAGTTGACGCGGTAGGACCGGTGTGCGTAGGAGCTGTGCTTGGCGGGCTGCTTTGTCGGGTCTTGGCCCAGCACGGCGGGGCTGTGCTCGTGGCCCATGGCGATGGTGATGCCCGTGTCCATGGACGACCGGTGGGGGCCCGGCACGGGCTCCTGCACGGCGCTCGAGCGCACGGTCTCGCTTGTCGCGCGGTTGAGCGCGAAGAGGTTCCCGGCCCAGCTCTTGCGCGGGTGGCCGCCCACGGGCTCGATCGAGTGGAGCGTGAAGAGCGCGTCGCTGTCGACGCTGAGCACGCGCCGGTCGTGCCGCGGGTTGGGCGCCACCTGCTCGCTGCCCGAGTCGTCGTCCTCGGCGACCTCGGACGTCTGCGAGTCGAGCGTCTCCTGCGAGGTCAGCGGCGGCGGTGGCGGCGGCGCGCGGGCCGGGGCGTCGAGCGGATGCCTCACCGAGACGCGCAGCTTGGCGGGCGAGGAGACGCGCGCGAAGTCGCCGTCGCGGGCCTCCATGGTCGCGTGGTTCCGGGCGGGAGGCGAGGTGTCGGCATGTGCCCGGTAAAGTCGGTGCGCTGGAAACACGGTCGGCAGGATTTTGGCCAATGAATAGGGAGAAAGAGTGATGGTGCGGGAGCAATCTATTCGTAAGTTACGATGTGGGTGATGGGAACACCAATAAAATCGGAGCGAATGGGAAACTTTTTGATCCAAATTTTGGCGCCGGATCGATTCGGCGGGCAATTGGATCCGGATGATCGAGCGGAAGAATAGGCAGGGTGAGTGAAATCGACAGTCCATGCTGCTGGATGCAAAAGGATCTGGGAGACCCACACAGGAAATCGCGGCGAGGGCTGATAGCTTTGTTTACCATCACGAGCCTCACGTAATCGCTCCTTCCACGCGGTCCTCGCACTGAAAACTACCGAAGATCCTGTACTGTGAAAATCGATCGTTGAATCAGTGTTCAGCTCGCAGACGTTTTCGGAGAGGTCGCGCGGCCGAATAGATCGGTGCTGGAACCACCGTTCTTGCGAACACCGTCGTGTCGTTGACGCCGAACAGATCAGTTCTTGAACCGTCATCTGTGGATTTGGAAGCGAGAAGCCCCATATTTATATTTTACTGGCTTCAAGACGGAAAAATAACAGATATATTCCGGAATCGACACAAATATTCCGGGTGAAATGATTTGGGTCAACGTCAAGCGAATTTGACTCCGATCGACGAACCACCCAACCCACGTTAGCTTGGCACGCAGCCGTACCAGAACCGTTCTGCACCATAGATCAATCCGAGAGGTGGCTCTGGGTTCGAACTCGGCGCTCGCGGTTCTCGCGCGAGCGAGCCGTCGCGAGACTCTGGAACATTCTTCCGGCTTGTCCGCCAGTCATCAGCGGTCGTTTGGTCGAGACGATGACGTCGCATCTCAACATTTGACGCTGTCCAGCTTTACATAGACCAGCCACCTGTTCCGTGCGTAACAAAAAACGTTACTAACGTCAAATCTGTTCCTAACAGCATCACCCTCACCAAAGAATCTCCATCATGTTGCCGCAAGATGCGGCGCGACGAGGCCTCCGCTTCGGGCTCTCGGGGGCGGACGCGGAGGACTATTACGACGTCGTGATGTCCAGCGACGACGACGATGACGCCAGCGACGCGGAGGACGAGACGGCGCGCAACACGCGGCTCAACGCAGCGCCGCAGGACGAGGCCGAGCGACTGGCCGCGCTGAGTCTCTCGCCGCGCGCCGCCGCCACGCCCAGTGCCGTGCTGCGCCACGTCGGTAGCATCTCCTACAGCAGCGAGCCGGCCGACAGGCGCACCACGAAGCCTGTGGCCGAGGACGAGTTCAAGCTCACGGACGCCGAGCTGCAGAGCCACTCGCAGCGGCGCTCGGCGCTCGAGCTCGCTCTGGACGGTGCGACCAGCTCGTCGGTCGCCACGGGCGAGGCGCCGTTCCGGTTCGTGGAGGTGGAGAGCAAGCCGGTGACGTCTCCCGCACCGACATCGATTCCTAGACGTACGTGGCGATGCGATTGACTGGAGAAAGACAGGAGAATACTGACTATGCTGTGGCTCTGCGGACAGCGCCGTCGCACGCACCGCAGCAGAGCGAGAGCGCCAAGCGCAAGCCCGCCGTGCGGCTGCGCGGCGTGGACGAAGGTGACAGTGACGACGACGACGAGCTCTCGACCGAGCCGGACCCGCTCTACGACGAGGCCATGGACGACGCCGACGAGAAGTGGGTGCAAACCAACTTGCGTACGTTGCCGCTCGCCTCAGTCTTCTTCGTGGGAGACAGACGCAGGACTAACTGAAGTTATCGCTTGTGTGCAGGACAAGGAGGAGGCGACGCCGACGCTGTGAAGACGGACGCGACGCTCTGCTGCCCGTGCTGCTTCGTCACGGTCTGCATGGACTGCCAGCGACACGTCAAGTACCAGAACCAGTACCGCGCGCGCGTCGCCATGAACTGCCGCGTCAACAAGGACGAGATCCTCACGTACGCGACGGCTTCCGCTCCGCAGACGAGCCACCAGCTGAGCTCCATGACCCGGCGACGCGCGAGCTCCGTCGCAACGCTGCTGAGTGGCGACGAATACTTCAGCGTCGTGTGCCCGGACTGCGGCACGACTGTGGGCGTCTACGACGCGCAGCAGAACTACCACTTCTTCAATGTTCTGCCAGGCACGACCTAAGCGCATGGGATGACCATGATAGGGTATTAGATGAAAGTTCGTAGTATTTATCATTCACTTGTGCATTTCCTCTTGGCAGTTTTCTTACATTTTCATAATTTCTCTCGATCACAGGCCTCCGCTGCGCGTCGATGGCTGCGGCGAGAGCGTGCTGTTGGAGCGGCGAAGCAGCGGCTCCGAGCCGAAGTGGTGGCGCTGCTCGTGAACGTGACCCGCCGGCTCGTGGTGGGAGTGGTGGGAATGGTGAGAGTCGCTTGGCGAGACCTCTCGCGGAGGAGACGGCGTGGGTGCGTTCACCGACCACCCGTGCCCGCTCGAGGGGCCCGACGCCGGTTGCCGAGACGGCTGCAGGATCGGAAGTGTCGGCGGGAGCATGCCATCGATCGTGTTCGGCAGCATGCTGTAGCTGGACGGCGACCCGACTCGAATCGTCGACACACGCGAGACAGCCGACCTTACGGACGACGCCGGCGATGAGCCTGGGGATGACAGCGCTCCGTCGTCGTCGTCGTCGTCGTCGTCGTGGTCGCTGCCACCGAGAGACGCTCCACCAAATCCACCGTCTCGCGCTCGCTGACGACGACGCCGCTCGCGCTCTTTGCGGCGCTGGCGACGCGCCAGTCGCATTTGGTTCTGCATCTCCAGCTCCTTCTGCTCTTGCTGCCGCTGCATCGCTTCGGCCGTTTGCTGCAAGTACATGACGAGTCGCTCGAGGCTCTGGTCAAAGCCAATCGACACGTTGAAATGCTGGACGACGCTGCGAGAAAAGGTATAGCGCTTGGCAAGGTCGATGGTCTGTAGTGACAGCATCAGCGGCACGATGAGCTTTCCTCGGTCCTCCGCGAACGCCAGCTGATCCGCTAGCATATCGCACTTGGTCGAGATCGGCGAGAGCACGACAATCACAGCCGAGCACTCGAGGATCGCGTCCTTAGCGGCGAGCTGTCGAGCCTGAGCTGTCGTCGTCGCGACTTCACCTCCTGATCCGTAGCCTGCACTTTGGTTTGTCGCGGTTGATTGCAGACGGCGCAAGTGCCGTGGGCTTCCAGCGTGGGAGGAAGAGGTTTGATGCGAGCCTGCAACACCGCCACCGTACTGAATTGATGGAGCCGACTGATCGAGGACGCAGCGCACGCCGTTCTTCTGCAACGCGTTGCGTAGTCGCTGACAGAATTGCATGTGGTAGTCGCCGTGCGCAATGAACACGTAAGGGCGAGTATCCTTGACCGTGGACAAGTCCGGTTCGTCCAGCAACATGCCACTACGATCATTCTCTTCGTTGAGGTTTCTAGCCGGTACGCCACAGTAACCGCCGGCGTCGCCATCGGATGCGTCTTCGTCCTCACTCGACACGACTTCTCCTGACTGTACAGTGCTCCTCGCTCGCATCAACATCTTCTGACGTTGTTGACGCAGCGCTCGCTTGACGCGGTGCTCTTCGATCTGGTCTTGAATGCCATCAAGCAGTAGGCGGATGCAGTTGCGGAACGATTCTTCGTCGTACTCATGCTTGACCACGAGCTTAGGCTTAGCCACGAAACCGTCACCTTCGACCGCGTCACGAGGATCTTGGGCAGCCATGAGCGCCTCGTGTTCATCCATCTCAGGAATACTCGTTCCAGCGTGGTTACTCTTCGCTTTTGAGGAAGTATCCTCATCGTCAACAACTTCAACAGTTCGCTCGACAAACGCGGGTCGGAAGTCTACGATCTGCCGTGTCCACAAGTACACCTGCAGCTCTTCCGTCATCTGCATGTCTTCACACTGAATCGCGACGATAGGAACGTTGTGCATCTTGGCGAACGCGAGCTCTTTCATGCACCACTGAGACATAGGGTAGTCCACTGTCAGCAACGCTAGCACAAGTGCACTCGAGCGAATACCGTGTGCGATCTCTTGACGCCAAACAGAGCCACCCGTGATGCCGCTCGGATCCATGGAGTCGATCCACGTTGTGATGTATGCCGCCTCCAATGCATCTCGCACCTTGCGAGCCAACGCGCTATGGGAGTGGCAGTAGCTGATCATGACATCGCGATGTCCAGCCTCCTTCTTGATCGCGTATCGCAGCGATGACGATGTGGTGCAATCCATTGCTCGCTGTCCGAGGTAGTTGACAGCCGTCAAACTCATACCGGCGCGAACGAGCAGAATTGCTGTGGCTTCGTTATTCTTGCGAAGAGCTACGTGAAGTGCTGTGTCACCATTTGCTTCACGGGTGGCATGGATATCAAGACCATGGTTCACAAGCATGTCGAAAATATCTGGGTCAAGAGTCTTCGCTGTCTGCGACGGAGATGAATCATTCCGTCCTCCAGCAGCTTCGCGCTCGACCCGGGTCATCCGCCGGTGGGCGTCGTGAGCTCGATGGTTTGCATCGGACGTGAACGCTTCGCTGCTTGGGCTTGAGCAAGTTCCTGCAGCGCAAATGCACAGCAACGGGTCCCCTTGAATATCACGCACGTTCACATCAGCTCCGTACTTGAGCAGCACTTCGACAGTCTTGACGCGGTTGAGGAGACACGCCCAAGTCAGCGCTGTTCGACCAAACGCATCCTTGGCATCGAGCTGGGCACCAAACTTGAGCAGAAGCTTAACGGTCTTGGTCTCTCCACGAATTGCTGCCCAGTGGAGCGGCGTCCGGCGAAAAAACCCAGTAACTTTCTCTCCGAAGGTATCTGGATTTGCGCCGTGCTCGAGGTAAAATCGAACTTCCTGTTTCAGCCCTCGAGCGCACGCGTCATGCAACGGCGTAAGTGCGACATCTCCACCGTATTTCTCGATCTCCATCGCCACCGCGTGGTTGCCGACGAGTCGAGCCACTTCAAAGGCCGTCAGGAAGTAGCCATTGCCAGGCACAAACACTGGGTTTGCGTCTGCATCCAACAGTAGCCGCGTGCATTCTTTGTTGATGGCCCAAAACAGTGGCGGAGTCACGAACTTGCGATGAGACGACTCGGCAGAGATATTCGGATCGGCTCGAAAACGCAGAAGAAGCAATACCATATCGGTGTTGCCCATCGAGACCGCCACATGCAACGGAGTCAGGAGTGTCGAGCAGAAGAGTCCGACCGGCCCAAACACTAGCCTCGTTTTGTGTCGTGAGTAGTTGGACATTCGCAGCATCGGCACAATATCGAAGAAGAATCTGTAGATCCACGACACGTTCAGCTTGAGCACCTCCATTTTCTCGACCATGTGAATGTCGAACATTCCATTCAGGAGCAGTTCCTCGACGACCTCAGGATTGTCAAACGCCACCGCGATGTGTAAGGGGTTACGCTGGCACTTCACGAACCGTCTGCCGAAGAAGCGTTCGAGAAATCCTGCGCTTTCGTACCATTTGTGGGCAAAATCCGGACCTTCTAACTCTGTCGCTGCGTCGATCTGCGCTCGAACCTCGTCAATCTCGCCGTATTTCGCGGCATGATATAGCTTCTTCTTGATCTCGTGGACGCGTTTCGTGTGGTTCGATGCAAACCAAGATACTCCAAATGATTCTTCGACGTAGTCGAACCTCGCCCGACCGGGAATGCAGCCGCGCTGGTACAGAAAATGCTCGTGCATACGGTGAAAGAGGATGATTTGGTTCCACCTCAGCACGTACGCTACGATTCCGACAGCCTGCGCAATCACAAAGGTGAAGAAAACACCTGCTGACAGGGAGCGAGCGCACCGCACGGAAACGCTCCACAAATCCGAGTGCGACGCGCGCGAGTCCGCTATCTCAGCAGTCGGAAAGAATACCGTAATGAACACGTACAGCAAATACGGGATCTCGATGATCACGAGGATCTCGCACACCGTGTAGAGATACGTCTTCTTGAGCTTGATGTGGTCGTCATCGTGGACGACTGCTCCATCGGCTGCTGCTGCTGTCGCCACTGGCGTACCGGTTGCATCCATTCCCCCAATAGGCTCAATGCCCAGTGCTCCGTTCACGGGAGCCTTGATCAGCTCAGGCTTAGCGAGTGGCTTGACGCGCTTGAAGAGCTTGAACATGGACACATTGAACGCCGGGATGCACAGCAGTGCGTTGCCCAGCAGCGAGAAGGAGAAAAAGTCGAAGAACTCACTCGAAAACTCGTGGCATTCTTTCTCTTCGGACCTCGTGAGAAGCGACGAAAGCAGCGCGTCGTTGAGCAGCACGCGAATGACGTAGATCGTGAGAATGAGCGTCGTATTGGTGATCATGGGCGCGCACAGGAACGTGTTGTCATCTCGCTTGAAGCCGGGCAGCAAATGGGTCATGAGCCTCCGCATCCGCGTGTAGAGCCACCACGTGCGGCGGACTTGGAGGCGTCCCTGAGAGTCAATATAGTAGTGCGACGACGGGCAGTTCATCATGGCCTCCGTGGAGGCGCCGTGAGATCCGATTCCATGGCTGTGTCCATGCTTGTGGTGGGATCTCGAGTGATGATGGTGATGATGATGATGATGTGAATGTTCCGAGCCGTTCTCATGCGAAGTTGTCGACGGGTCGCTGCCGTTCGTCTTGTCGCTGCGGATACTCAGCTGGCGCTGGCTTCGGAACTGGTTCGCCGACCGCATGTGCTGGAGCCTGGGCTGCACGGGCGTCGGCGACGGCAGAGGAGACGACGAACCCGTCGACTGCGAGCGAGAGAGCGTGCGCATGGGCGTGTGGTCCCGGCGAACGGCGTCAGCGACGCGAGCCACGGTCTCTTGGAGAGACCTCGGCGAGTGGAAGCGGACGAAAGCCTGGTGAGACTCGTCTTGGTGGTCGTCGAGCACGGCGTCGAGCGAGAGGCGGTCGCTGTGCGGGTGGATACGCGCCGAGCCGTCCACCATCTCATCGTACGAGCGCGAGAGTTCCTGGTCGATCACGTCCACGCGGACGTCGTGAGATGGCTCGGCAAATCGAGCATTTCTCCGTGACGACGAGGCCCCCGACGGCGAGAAGGACATGGATCGACGGCGCGAGACGCGGGCTATCGGACAGGAGTGTTACGGGCGGCGGTCGCGGACTCGCGCGGGCGCATATGCCGCCGGCGACGACGTGACGAAGAGCTTCTGTGTTCAAGGCCTCCGTGAGGCTTCTGGGCAGATAGACTGGTCGATTGTCTGGATCGATTCCCCCCACACTTCAAGCCCAAAACGGGTCTAAAGTCTAACCGCTTGATGGCGTCAGTTCCGGACGGTCTAAACACCACCAAGTGTCCCTTGTGCCTCTGGCCACGGGTCCTTCGAATTCGTGTTGGCTGGAACAGAGTTTCTTCTCTTGGTTCTAGGTGTTTGTGGCGATCTTATTAGAGGACCTTGTCGTCCAAGTTTTGGGCTGACGCGATTGGTGTAAAATAATGTAATGGGAGAATATGATTGGTGGAACAATAAAATAGCACAAAAAGGACGGTGGAGGTTAGGGCCGTAAGCAGGTGCCAATCGCCAGAAACTCTGTTAATCAAGTGAATACGGTGCATTAATTAACATATGTCAGTGACTCACAAAATAATGAGATGCTGCTTCATGGCTACAGTAGCAAAATGGCCTTTGCGTCTCGCCACGCCCTCTCCGAGTCGCCATGGGAACGTAGTGTACACTTAAATTAATGAACTTGCGATGAGAGATGACGTAGCGACACACTCCGGGCCTTGGTCCAACTGCTGGGCTCCTCCCGACGACCGACCAACGCTCCACTACACGGACGAGGCTGACCCAACGTCTTCGTGGGTCTGGCACAAATTGCCGCGTCGCACCGACTTGGAGCACCCAGGGAACACGCACCGCTTGCCTCCGCCGTGAGAAATGCAGAAGCCATTGCCGCGGTCCTTCTTCTCGCACCCATCGGTCTGGCACTTGCGGATGCCACCGTGGACGTAGCACCGGCCTTTGCGTTGCTGTCCTCGCGTGCAGCCTGGGTACTCACAGCGCTTGCCGCCACCGTGGGCTCGGCAGTACCCTCCGCCTTGCGAGCTGCGAGTGCACCCACCCGGACCGTCAAATTGGCACCGAGCACCGCCTCCATGGGCCTTGCATCGCGAGTTGGACTGTGCACGACGCACACAACCTTCTTCGACGCACTTCTTGCCCTTGGTGCTCTTGGACTCGGCTTCGTCGGAGTCGAGCTCGACCGCAGGAATGGACAGCTGTGGCGATGGCTTCTGCACCGAGGCCTTCGGAGCTCTAGTGGTTGGGGTCGCTTTTGCCTTCGTGCTGACAGGGGTCCCAAGCGACGCTGAGAGAGCGGACGACGCGCCTGTCGGTCGTGAGACAGGATCACGCGTTGGCTTCTTCGCCTTGGATTTCTTGCTCGAAATATTGCGGGTGAGGTCTGGAGCGGGCTGTCCAACGCTGGTGGGTGTTAAAAGCGTAGTGGGTACCCAAATCGAAGGCGGCGGCATTCCATACTGGTTCCTCGGGACCGCGATCGTCGGTGACGGTGCTGTGGCGCTTCTAGCTGCGGAGGCAGTGGTGGCGGCGCGCATGACGTCCTTGATGCTGTTCGGGTTGAGTCGGTGGACGTTGCCGTTCGGGTTGTTGCTCCACAGAGCTTGCTGGAGAGCCTGGATGGCACTGATGGACTGCGTCGTAGTCACGGGATTCCCGAGGGGTTGCACGGGTATCAGGCTGTCGTTGTAGATGCCGTTGCGAGGCGTCCGATGCGGGTCGAGCACGGACCGCGGGGTATGGTCAGTCGGAGTGAAGACCTTGAATGGGTACCCACACGGAGACGCCGCGATCGGAGACACCATATTCAGGAACACATCCTTGAATGTCGGATCGAACATGGCACCGATTCCGTTCTTGGGCAGCTCTATGGGCTCGAGCAGATTCGCGCCGTGGAGGTGGTCGACCATGCTCTCGGCGTGCGCCGCCATGGACAGTGAGTCGTCGAACTCGTGCTCATTGAGTAGCTGGCGGAACACTTCCTCTTCCTCGGGTCCGACGCCGACGCGTAGAGTACCTGGCGAAGCGGATGGCGCCATGTTCGCAGTCATGAACTTGAAGGATCTATGACGAGGAGACGACGACTGCGACGATGGCAGAGATGCAGCGGTCGGTGTCACCGACGCCGATATCAGAAGAGACTGAGTGGGTGATGGATGAGGGCTGGAACGAAGTTCCGGTTGAAAGAGCGACTCGACGAAGGCGACTTCGTCCATGATTCGAATTCCTTTACGCCCAACGGCAAGAGGGCTGACGACACCGCCAACAGGCCCCCCCGACCTGTCGCTTTTTCTCCCACTTCGGCTGGGCGGAGAACACAGTCGGCCCTCCACTGCACTGCACCAAAAAAATTCAAGAATCCATGTCAGCGGACAGAGCACCGGCCACTCGATTGCGAGTCGCCAGAATACAGCCAAGGTAGCCAGCAACCTGGGTCGGTCTGTTGAACCAGTGACAGGCCACGCGAGTTGATCGCGTGGCACGTTGTTGGGACCGCCCCAGCTGCCGACCAGCTTTCTGTCTGGACGACTCATTTTCCGTACGTACCGAGCAGCTCTTCAATGTCGCTTTTTTCGCGGCGATGGAAAGTCGCGTGCGACCCTTCGAAAACCTTCCGCGGTCTTCGAAGTGCAGAACTCAGTCACTTCACTTCGTTCTCTGGTGTCCATCTTGGCGGTTCTGCTGCCCTCGCAGCTGCACGCGGTTCAGCACAGAGGTCGACGGCGCTTCGCAGACCCAGCTGCAAGGACGGGCAGGACGGGAGGGGTCAACAGATCTCTCGCTCCCCTAATGAGTAAGCTGGCCATGTGGACAGCACCCCACCTGGCGTCCACATGGCGAGACCCTCTCGCCATCCGATCCTCTGGCTCTGATCTCGCTGATGGGCAGAGAGGGAGAAGCTGCCCAGCATGCGCGCTGCAGCTGCCGGCGACACACGGCCCAATTCGCGGGTGGGCTGCCCACGAGATCAGCTTCGATCGGACTGAAGACGAAAAGTCCAGACCGGACCAGAACGTTGAAGCCACTTCAAGTTGAAACCGGTACTAATACCGGTTTAACCGAGTTTGACGCTATCAGATACAGAACTGAAACTGAGCATCATCAGTTTGACTAATCATAATGTGGACCACCTCTAATTTGAATATAATGTGGACCACGTCTCTTTAGGTAGTGTGGATCACACCATATCAGTTCGTACTGAACTCTTCAGTTGAACACCAGAAATGTTCGGTTCCGGATCGCACCTGTGAAATGGGTACATGTGATGAGTGACCTTTGAGATGCGCGCAAGGTCCGACGTTGTCTGCGGGAGCACATTGACGAAGCGCGGATGGACTTTGTTCCTCGCTGGGATCTGTTCGCGTCGGACCGAGGGAGGAGAACAATCCATGTACAGTACTGTATCTGCGACGCCCCGCGTCACGGGTAGACCAGGCATTCACTGCTGAATCTTCGCGCGCAGAGAACCGTTTTTGCAGCGCGACAGCAAGTGCGGAAGTCTTCATCGTCGCGTGCACGAGACCCACTGGATATCTGTGTATGTGCTTCGTTGATAAATCCAGGTACATGAGGTATCTCTCGCTCTGATGAGCTGGTTATGTCTCGATCTGCAATGCTCGAGGGTCCCTAATTTTTCCAACGCCGCCGAAGTCCCTCTGTCTGGCTTTCTAGTCGTTGGACAGTGCAGGCTCATTAGATGTCTGGCGGATCTCAGAATTGGTGCCTCGACTCGCCCCACGTTTCAACTGCTTACGCCAAACCAATGATGGATGATGCTCCGCAGGACGTTGGCGTCCTCGCCCGCGTCCATCCTCTAGGTGATTCGTCCGGGGATGTCGATGTTGGCCTGGCATTCTCGACAGCGTCGCGCATGTCCCTGAACATCATCAGCGTCGTCGTCGACTTGCTTCCTCACAGGATAGCTGATCACGGCTCAGTCACCTCAGTCATCTGCCAGTTGTGTGGTCGCTTGGAGGCGACGCCGTGACGTCGCTCCTTCGGATCATGACTCACGGGGCCTCGCCCACAAAGACTTCTTGCGTGAGTTCTGGCTGCGCTCAACAAAGCCTTAGGCGAACGTAGGATGCTTGAAGATCGAAGCTTCTCAACTGCAAGATGCAAGTACTGTACTCACTGCCGCTGGCGTGGGAGCTGCCAGCGTTTAACTAGACGCGAGCCCACTCCATTACAGCCACATGCTTGGATCCATGGATTACCACAGAATCATCCACTTCCTTGCGAACGCCCACAAACAACTTGAGGTCCACGAACGCCCGAGTCTGTGCCGAGATTTTGGTCCGCAGGTGTCCGAGTTCTGTGCCACCAAGACACAAGTTCCCGAGCAAGGGATAAGGCCCACCGAGGCAAGCGATGATGATCCTGACGATCCCCACGGATCAAGCTGACAATAGGCACCACCTGGCGGCCACGTAGCGTTGGGACAAGGCAGGATCACCCGTGTGGCTCCAGATGGCCCGGAGACCAGATTGCCTCCGATGGGCCCAGACGAACTAGAAATCCAAGCACGAAGATCCGTGCATGCATGCAGGTGCATCTAGCCATCCTCTGCGAGTGCCCTTCAACTTGGCATGGCCGCCTTTACACGAACGACACAAGCGTCTGGCCACTGAAGGGACCATGATGGTCATGATGACCGATGTTATGTCGACTCACCATGGGAACAATTTTCGGTAACTCATTTGCCTGCTGAAACGCAGCGACTTGCGCCACGAGGCGGTCGGAGAGAGTCCGGAGCCGTGGATCCATGCCTCCTTCGTGCGCCACGGTTCATGCCTGTGGTGGATTTGGAGACATTGCGCGGGGCGGAGAGGTGCACTGTGATGAGCAAGCCATGGCATGTTGAAGCTGCCACGTTCGTTTCCCCCAACGGACGGTTCACACAGATCCAGACCGGGCCCTCGTGTTCCCCGCACAGGAAGTTTCCGTAGAATCCTTCGTTGGCGTGCCCTCAGCATGCTTGTCGCTTTACACGCATTTTCGCGACTTTACCCACGACGACCGTTATAGTCCGGATGTTTGATTTCTGTGTGCTAACCAACTTGACGGCGAATCTTGGCGCGTTTTCAAAAGAAAAAAAATGCCATTTTGGTTTTGGCCCGAAGATCACGCACGGGCCGCCCTGTCTGTGGCGCGGTTGCTGGAAAGTGTACATTAGCGAACTGAATTCATGTTGCATTTCGAGCGTAAAAGCGCCATCTCCCCGAGTCATCTGTTTGGTCACTCATCACCCCAAAGTGGCTGTTCAGAATGGCTGTGGGTTTGTAGATTGCCATTGCTTTGTATCGCGGGAAAACAGTTGGTCACACCGGGACTGTTTTTGCCCACCTTTCCTTCTCTGCCGAGCGGTGCATCATTGATGCTCGAGTCCACAGACCGAGCTGACGTTTATGGCTGTCGACCGATCGTCGGGTGGCGAGTGTTGAGTGTTCGGGGATCGCCCCAGCGGTTTTGGTTCTGCGCGTCGTTCTCGGGCACACCGATCATTTTCGATTCTTACGGAGGCCTCGCAGTAGACTCCTTACCGTTCGACCTTCTTGGCACAACCAAGCGGCGACAACCCCACGCTTTTTGATCTCGGTCAAGCGTACGATCCTCCGGGATAACCAGCCAAGCCTAACCAACCGCTTTCGCGACCGCGCTCCCCTCCCCTCCGCTCCTCTCCCCTTTCAACATCCCTTGAGTTTCGCGACAACATGATCATGACCCACGCCCTTGTTCACCCCGACTCCCCCGTGGACACGTGCATGTTCCCGCCGATCTACAGCGAGACGGTCATCAAGACGGAGAAGAAGAGCGAGCTCGCGCTGCTCGAAGGCGACATTGAGCCCTTCGAGTACAACCCGAACGCCAAGCTCAACGGTGAGGAATCGCTCAACTCGGTCTTCGGCGACGCTGACCTCATCAACTCGATCATGACGAGCCTCGCGACCGAGCAGCAGCTCGCGGCGCAGGCCGCGCCGGTGCCGCTCATCCAGCTTCCGGCCCTGCCTGTGATCGCGAGCTATCCATGCCTGCGCAAGCCTGGAACGTTCCTCAACAAGGACGGGCGCTGGATCAAGGGAAAGCCATGCCGCCTCGGCAACTGTGACAAGCGCGCTCAGTCGAACGGTCTCTGCAAGGGTCACGGTGGCGGCGCTCGTTGCAGCGTCGACGGTTGCTCAAAGAGCTCCCAGGGCGGCGGTCTTTGCCGCGCCCACGGTGGCGGCAAGCGCTGCCTGCACGAGGGATGTGAGAAGGGCACCCAGCGCAACGGTTTCTGCTACCTCCACGGCGGTGTGCGCTCGTGTGTGGTCGAGGGCTGTGAACGTAAGGACCGTGGCAACGGCAAGTGCTTCGCCCACGGCGGCGGTCGCCGCTGCCAGGCCCCGTACTGCTTAACGACGATCCGCAAGGGCACCTACTGTGACAAGCACGTTGTCGCCAAGTAGAAGCTCAAACGGGCACTGCTTGTGGGTGAGGAACGAGCTGAGCCAAATACCCATCAAATGCCTAAGCTAAGTTCCGATGGAAGCCTGTGTTGTACAATACCATCCATGTGTGAAATCCGTCGTCTCCTCCACTGAAGATCGAGTCTCTTGCCTCCTTCCTTCTCCTGGATCACTCTTGCGTTGCGCGTGCAGTCATGTGGTAGCAGCATGCTGAAGCAGAGGCCCCCATAGCTGTGACCGTAGGTAGCCACAGTCAAAGTCAATCAACACCAGCATGTATCTCTTTTCCATATGAGATGTCCGCTTCAGGATTCGTCCAAAGAGTCATCATCGCGATACTGCCGATACGGCAAGGTGTCTCCCCGGCTGCCTGTTCAACCTCATCTGCCCACATCTCTCGTGGTCGAGATGATAAGGAATACTTATGTTAACTCCATTTGGCGCCACTACTTCTCACCAGCTCGTTTAGCGCTTGGCTAACTCAAGCGCATTAGCTGCAGGAATTCTATTCCTACGTCTGAGCATGATGGGAGGGCCCTACATCGATCGCCGCCGCCGTCGGCAAAGGCGCCCCTCACATCGTCAACGAGATGATGATGATCAGAATCGGCAAGTCCCTTCCGAGCGGCCACTGTTGCTTGTCTCATCACGTGACGACAACTCAACAACAGGTTCTTCTGCATACAAACTTCAACTGGGGACAATCTACCGTTCTGGACTTTCCATCGTTCCATTTTCTGAATTTCACGCTGGATAGTGCGGAACAGAACCAGGCGACCGTGGGGGAACCTGTTGACGAAACCTAAAATTCCACAATGCAGGTTGGGGTGCATCACACGTTAGTAACGTGTCCCGCTTGTAACACTTCTATCGAACAGGCAGTTGGCCACTTCAACGTCTTCACACTGTGCTGAACCGGATCCCAGAACCAATGATGAATGACCCCGAGATCAAGCGCGAGATCAAAAAGGCGTTCCGCGCAGTCATGCGCGAGCTGAACAGCTCTGCGCGTAAGGTTCCGGCTCCAGAGTTTTGAGCGATCGGACAGAAACAACACATCCGTTCCACGACTCTATTGGCCGGAGGAGCTAGAAGTGCTTCGCACCAACTTCGCGATTGCCCGCAAGCGGTCTTTAGTGGGACTGTTCGCTGGCGCGACTGTGTGCGGGCTCGGCTGGCGATACGCCGTGGGCACGCGGCTCGCTCCCATAGCGACAGCGTGTCCGTTTCAGATTCGTGGAACCGATCCTGCATGTTCCTGACAGTCGTTATGGGGTGGTAGGGGGCGCACTCGCAGGAATGACGATGGGTATGTTCTCGGTGCGACAGAAGGTGTTCCTCGACCTGCTCAGCATCCCGGAGGAACTCTCTCCGTTTGCTCACCG
>JAADVR010000084.1:0-73897 GCA_023335855.1 Pythium scleroteichum | reverse complement strand
CTGCTCTTTGATTGAAATGTTTACCTTGATCATGCAGCGTTGTACTCGCAGATGCTGACGGTGCGCGGGTTGTGTCGGGTGAACGTGTGCATGCTGGCGTAAGAACTGTTTGGTATAATCGGCTGCTTCGGTATTTGTCGAGAGTTTGTGACCAGAGGTCGATGGGTGGGCGAGCGCCATCGGGGAGCTGCCGATGAGCACTATAAAGACAACGAGATCAAGCAGTGAGTATCAAGCAGAGCATCAAGCAGACCACAGACGAGTTGGCTCATAGAGGTTCTATAGAGATCTACAAATCTAGTCACCCGTATGGAGGAAAGCGAGAAGCGCTGTGGCTGCTTTCGTCTCTCGGCCGAGCTCACTGCTTGGGCTTGAGCTTGAAGAGGAAGATGCCAAGGTAGTTGCAGATGTCGCGCACGACGTGGACGACAAAGTGGAGGTAGACGCAGAGGATCGTGAGCGCGTAGAGCGCCGACGCGAGCAGCGGACGCAGCAGCGGCGCCGGGAAGAGCCCAAGCTGCGGGCCGTACGAGTTGAGCACGAGCAGTCCGTACGGGATGATCACGCGCAGCTGCGGCGTGTACGGGACCTTGCACATGTGGCTCACGATCATGCGCGTCTGCAGACAACAACACATAACAGAGACCGTCAGTCTTCGTTTCAAAGTAGGCATCGCTGTCTCCGTCCTCACCGAGAAGAGCACGAAGCCGATGCCGTGGGCCACGAGGAAGAGCACCGGGTACTGGTAGTAGTCGTCAGTGTTTGGGCCCGAGATCCAGAGCGAGCCGAGCGCGACGAGCACGACGAGCGGCACGAGCTGCATCATCGCGAGCGGCTTCTCGCGGTGCTTGTTGCCGGCCTCGTCCGCGGGCATGGCGTCGAGCGGCGTGCGCAGCACGTTGAGCACGTTGCCCGAGACGAGCACGACGTTGCTGGCGATGAGCGCGCCGATGAGCACGACCGTCGGCGTCACGCTCGGCAGCAGTGGCAGCTGCCAGAAGCTCGGGCCGAGCGCCGCCGTGACCAGGTGCACGGCCACGAGCGTGAGCTGGCCCTCGGTCACGCCGTAGAAGCCGTTGCCGCAGCTCATGACACCAGTGTGGTACTCTTCCCACTGGGCCATGTAGAACGAGATCGACACGGACGAAAGCGCGAGAAAGGCGCCCCAGCCGGCGCCGATCTGGACCGAGACGGCGGCGCCCAGCACGTTGAAGAGCGAGCAGAGCGCGTCGCAGCCGTGGTCGAAGAGCTGGCCGAGCGGCGAGGACGCGCCCGTGCGGCGCGCCTGCTTGCCATCGAGCGCGTCGAGCGTCTGGTAGAGGAAGAGCCCGAGCGCGGCCTGCAGGTAGACCCAGCGCGGCGCCGGCTCGTGGAGATGCGGCGAGAACGCGAGCTGCACGAGCGTGGACAGTACCATGATGCACGTGCCGAGCATGGTCACGAGGTTGGGCGCCATCCACTCGGGGAGCAGGTTCACGGCGGCATTCCAGAAGTGGTTGAGCTGGTTGTCGAGGAACGTGTAGGAGCCGCTGCGGAACGTATAGAGAACAGATCGTTAGAAGGAGCAGCAGGAGGAGGAGCAGCCGGTGGTTAGACTTTAGACGCACGGCTTGTACTTGTACGCGGCGATGCCCTCGAGCGCGGCCTTGGACAGCATGGTGGTGGGGCTGGACGAGCGGACACTGATGACTGGCAAGTGGCGCCAACGAAACGAAAACAAACGGTTTTTAGAGAGCGGTTCTTTTGAAACGGCGGAGAAGAACACCAAAAATTTCGCCTCCAGAACAAGCGGTTTTAGAAGAACGACCAAGACGCATCTGCGTTCTGCGAGCTGGTCTTCAACAAGCTGGTTTGTTTGACAAAACCAGTCGCACATCGTCTACTTGTTCAGGTTAATATAACGTAACCTCGGAGTGGGTAACCCACCTAGCCTAAGCTAAAGCAACTCACTCCAATGGCTCGCCGACCAGCACGTCGCGGATATTGGCACCGAGCTCCACGAGGCCCTGGTTGGTCTCGGAGGACACGAGCCTCGCATCTGGGAACTGGTTCTGCAGCTCGGCGATCTCGGGCACGGGCACGTCGACCTTGGAGACGATGTCGAGCCACGCATGAGTCTCGCCCGTGGCCTCAACCCGAGAGCGGAGCTCGTCGCGCAGCCGCAGCTGGTCGATCAGCGGCGTGCCTGAGCCGCCGGACGGGTCGAACACAAAGCCTACGGCCTGCATGTGGAGTAGATGAGTAGTGAGTTCTTAGGGGGAGTTATCAGTTAACACAGTGCACGTACGGCTTTGGTCTTTTCGATCATGGCGAGCGCGAGCTTCTCGATGGCGTTGCGCTGGTCGTCGGGGCGGTAGATGAGCCCTGGCGTGTCGGCAATCTAAACACAGGGAGTGGGTATAGTTAGCCATGTCCGAAAGTGGGAGACTGCCGACGGGGACTCACCTGGTACGAGATGCCATCCACGAAAATGTGGCCCATCGTGATGCCTCGCGTCGTGAACGGATAGTTGGC
The DNA here is from genome assembly GCA_023335855.1 of Pythium scleroteichum. NCBI lineage: Eukaryota > Oomycota > Peronosporomycetes > Pythiales > Pythiaceae > Pythium > Pythium scleroteichum. The sequence goes on along the minus strand of JAADVR010000084.1, from coordinate 71,383 downwards.
CACCTAAACACATAAAAAGAAGTATTTAGACATTGGGGAAGTGGGCGAAAAAAACAGCACGCTGAGTGATAACACGACGCACCTTGGGCGACGCAGTGGACAGAGCTCGCACGAGAGACGACTTGCCCACGTTCGGGGCTCCGACAAAGGCAAAAATAGGTTTCTCCAGATCGATCGACGGCAGACCTCTCAGCGTCTGCAAAGCGAGTATGTCATATCATTCCAATCCAACCAGCTTGGCGAGGAGCCACGCACCTTGGCCATCGCCGCGATCTGGCGTAACGAGTCGCCGTTCTTGTCCACGACTTCTCGCAGCTCCTGTAGTACGAGGGTCAGCCTTCTATGGTCGCGTCCTCACGATCATGGATAATCAATCGGCACCTCGATGCACCGCAGGCCGCAGTCGACGGCCTCCTGCTTGGTGCGCTGGTGCTGCGCCTCAGTCTCGTGCTGCTTGCCGACGTTGTGCAGCTGCGCGTACACTTTCCGCAGCAGCTGCACGTTCTTCTCGTACATCCCGCTCCCGAGCGTGAGCACCACCACTTCCTGCACCATACTCTCAGCATCTTTCTGTTCTGCGGGGCTCGTTTTAGTTGATGTCTCGTACCCTCTCGAACGGATGCAGCATCTTGAGCGCCGGGAACTGCATCGACGCCTGTCGCGTGATAGCCGACAGCTTGGTCAGCTGCGCGTTGATGAGCCGCGACGTGTGGTTGCGCGCACGCTTGACCGGGTCGCCGATCTTGTTGCTCTCGCGCGGCGTCGCGCGCCAGAACCGCATCTCCTGGATCTCGGACGCCGTGTACACGTACGGGAGGCTGCTCACACGTCACACACCGTCAGCCAACAAGCCAACCGACGGCCCAACAGGCAGCGTGCGCACCGCTGGAGCGCGCCGTGCGCGACGGCCGACGCGGCTCGCTTGGTCATGGTTTGGCTGGCACTCCACGCCAACAGCAAAATGGGCTCAGATGCAGCTCATCAGACTCAGGTAAATGATTCAGGAGAGCTTTTTCCACAACACCAGTATGAACTCCCTTGGCGCTTTCTTTCTAGCACAGAGAGGATCGCGGCTTCGTACTTTGCAAAGCGTGTGGTTGGCACTTCTTATGCCGCTGGCTTTGTAGTGCATGACGAAACAAAATTAATCGACTTTAAAATACTAGTACCGAACTAGGTGTCGAACTCACCCCAACCTCGAACGATTCGTTTTTCAAGACACATCGTTTGGATTTCGTTAAAGCAAATCAAACCTTAGTGTGGACAGTGCGGCTTAGGAAGCTCAAAGGTGCCTGCGCGATACTGTGGCTTTGTGCAGATTGTGAAGTGGCGTGAAGAGGCTAATAGCTACAGTGTCCCATGTTGCACAGGGTCGGTTCTCGAAAGAAATAAACGCTTGACTGCGCTTTGAACGCGTCACCTCTTCGCCCGGTAGAAGGCGAGATACGCCATGTGCCACACGCTGCCTCCGGTGAGATTGAGAACATCTTTGGTCGTGCAGGGCGATACTTCGTCGTCATCATACGCGAACCAGTCGTCTCCTTTTTCTCGAACCCAAGCCATGTAATGGCCCGATTCGGCCGATCGTCCCCGGTGGGTTACGACCGCGTACAGCTCATAGTAGCCCTGGAAGTCCGCTGGCGGGCCAACGCCCGGGGACATGGCTCCCGCCGAACGAGCCTCGCTCGCGTCTGGCGATATACCGTCAAGGGGATATCCACCGCTGGTAGGCGCCTTCATATGCTGTCCAATCTCCGACATCGTGCGGTTTCGTCGCTGCTGGCCAATCGTAGCTTGCCGCTTAAACCTACGCAATGCCAGCGAGCAGTTAGTAAGTGAGCCTGCAAACATTCTGGGGGAGCCATACTCACTTGCCGCGTCAGTGTTGCATGGAGGTCTTAAGCCGTTCCGAGCAAAATTCAGCAACGTCAAGGGTCTCTGGAAAGTCGACTCGCTGAATCGAAGAAACAGGAGCGTCAGAAATCCAGCTCATCCAATGAGCGTACGCCATCCATCAACGCACTCGCAGCATTTTGCACTTCACGCCGTGGTGGCCACTGTTCTGTTGCGGGGGCTTCCAGAAAAAACGCAAAAACTGCACGCAGAGATACTTTGGGAGGCGGTGGATGCGCAGAGTCGTCTTCCACAGGGCGTTACGACCAAGAACGCCCGAGTGTTTCTCGACCGTGCCTTCAAGGCCCTTAAGAACAAGCAAGCCGTAAGTGTACGCTCACGAGCCCGCCACTTCGGCTACGTACAATTCTGCCTCAGCTCAAACAGCTGGGCTTTGAGCGCCGCCACCGGCGCGATCGTGTCGATCGCGACCCCGTGGAACAAAAGCTTCCCCCACTTGACGTTGACCGTCGCTCTCATCGCCTGCAGACAGTGTCTCTCTAGTCGAGCTGTCTTCGCTCTTTTGCCAGAAGACAACCAGAAGTAGGACTTCTCCACAGTACTAATCCAGTGCGGTTGAAGTTGCAGCAAGTTGCTGGCGTTTAGTCTTCGGTCTTGTTATGTTTATTTCGCGATGCGACCGTGAAGACGGAGGGCTTGTGGCTCCGGATCGACGGGCCACACAGCCGTGAAGGCATTCTATCTGGCGATTGCTCGCCGCGTCTTGCTTATGTTGTGCCCCATAGTACATTATGCTATCGCTTTTCATTGCGGCTGGCCTGGTGTCCTGTACTCAGTTTCCCTTTATCAGTCTCAGAACTGATCGAAGAGCTTCGTGTTCACGCCAGCATGCTCACGTTCAGTCGACACAGCTCGCGCACCGTCAGCATCTGCGGGTACAGCAGCCGCGCCGTCTTCTGCACGTTGAAACCTTCCACTTCGTACACGTACACGTCGCGGAAGCGCACGCGCGTGAGCACGATCACGAAGACGACGAGCAAGTGGTCGGTCGGGATGAGCCACTTGCTGCTGGCGATGACGTAGATGCCGTCGGCGCTCGCGAACTTCATGCCTTTGATGTAGACGCAGTTGTCGTAGTCAGAGACAAGACCGACGCGGTTCTGCAGTGGCGCGCTGGTGGCGATCTCGAAGACCGTCAGCGTGCTCTTCCAGGAGAGCGACGAGCTGCTGTCGATGCTGTTCCTCGTGGGAGTCGAGCCGCCCGTGACATGTGAGACTGTGGTCAGTCGCGGAGGGTAGAAGTGGACGTAGACCTTGCGGGCGAAGGCATAGATGATGACGAGAACAAAGCTTGCGAACGTCGGCCAGAGCGAGGCGAAGATGAACTTGGGATCCTTTGGAGCAAGAGTGTGGACCGTCCAGAACCGCATGGGCGTCAGTGAAGCGTAGTCTGCGTCCATCGGCGCGAGTCCCCGTTGGTAATCGTTCCACGCAAACGCTGAAGAGAACTGAAACAGGGAAGGGAACCACCGCCATATCGTCTGGCGGTTTTGGAAGCCGATTTCGAACAAGAGCACCACAAGCGCTGGGTCGATTCGCTCGCGAAGCACGTGGCCTGCGAGACCCGCGAGGCCCAGGTAGATGGCCAGCAAATCTGCGTAAACGATAGGTTCGGGCACTGCGACGACGGCCGGGACAGCGGAAGCGACGGTTCCTTCGCGCAGACAAAACTCCATGAGCGTCCAGAAATTATTGACGGTCCAGCTGATCAACACGAGCACCGCGCGAGGCAGCAGCGTCGAGGAGATGGACACAAAGGCGTCGCCGACCCAGATCTTGCCTTGTTTGGCGTTCCGGTACACAAGCGCAACGAGAACGAGGAGATTAAACAGAGCGTCCGCGGCGAAGAACAGGTGGACGCCGTGGACCCAGGCCCACGAGTCGCGCATGGTCGATTACCCGGCAAAGCCCCACACAGCCATGGCCTCGACGGGTTGAGTCGCGAAGTCCCAGTTGTAGTTGCCAACGTTCATCTGCTCGGTCAGCGCACTCGCGTAGAACCCGACGCGGATCGCCGTCGAGACCACCCTGACGGGCTCGACGCTGCGGGTCTTGGGCACGCTCTCGAGCACCCACATGCTCTCGTCGTCGCGCTCTCGAAAGACGTACGGCTGGTACTCGGACAGCTGGAACGGGAACCCGAGACGCATGACGTGGTGGTACGTGACGGTCGTCGCTCTCATGTCGTTGAGGAACGTCAGTGTCGTCGACGCGGCCGCGCCGGACTGGAACTCGCGCGGGAGGACGTAGTCCTGCGTCGAGACGGGCCACGTGAGCAAGCCGACGTCGTCGTTGTTGGCTTTGTTGCGCATCAAGTAAAAGACTCGGATTGCTGAGAAGTCACCAAAGGCGATCGCCGTGGACGTGCAGTCGACGACCGGCATAATGAGCTCGTTGTCGTCGAGGAACTGGAGGTGGAAGGATGTCTGGGCAGTGAGCTCGGCGAGGTTCTGGCGAAGGTACGCGTCGCGGTATATCCACGCGTTGTACGATCCTGCGGGCGCGTCGTTGGAACAGTCCTCGTCGTTCGAGGCATTCGTCGTGGAGTGGAGATAGAGCGTGCCGTTCCGCGGGCTTGTCGAGTTCGCGAGGAGCTCGGAGACGAGCGGACTCGCTCGCAGTGTCGACTGTCCGACGTACTGTGGGATGAGGGAGAAGAGGTACGGCGATGGTGAGATCGACTTGTCCACGACGCCATGCATGATGCGGAACGAGTGAGCCGCGGCCGCGATGGAGCTCGCGATGTACCAGACCGCGGCGGCGAGTTCTGCGAGTCGAATGACAATGCGAAGGCCGCGGCGCAGCGTCTCCCGCTTCGACGCGCGCGACCGAAGCTGGCCGCTGCTGAGGTATCTCGAGCCCTCTTTGCTCATCTCTACGCTCTCCAAGACTTGATGTGGCCGAGTACTCTTTTCGTTTGAACGAACAGCAAGATCAGCGAGGGGTTTCACGGACAGAGGGCGAAACACCTCGCATGTGCATTGGTCCCAGTTTGCTATTCCTGATCACTCACCTCGCAGAGGCGCCGAGGGAAAATTATATGATGCAACCGTAGCCCAATACTGAAGACAGCATGACGACACAGGTATTACATCGTGAGCGTCGGCATCGGACAGTGTAACCTCACCAGTGTCACGTCGAGAGATATATTCTTCACTGCCGCTATGGGTCTCTTGTCTACTGCGGATTCACGCGCAGCGACTCCATCGACAGCTCGCGCACGCTTTCGTCGCGCTTCTCGAGCTGCTGCGCGTGCGCGTGGAGCTTGCGGAGGATGGATTTCGACAGTCGCGGGTACTCGAGAGACTGGAACGCGCGCTCGAAGTAGGCGCCGCGGCGCACGGCCATGCAGGCGAGCAGCTCGGTGCACGAGAAGATGTGCTCCTTCTCGAGGCGCAGCGTGAACGCCTGCACGGCGCTCGTGGACCAGTGGCACTCGGTCCGCAGTATCGCGAGCGCTTCGAGCAGGGACGGTGAGGTCTCGACACGCTGCGTGGGCTCGGGTGGCGTGGCGACGTGCTCGTAGGCGACGCTGGCGTCGCTCGCGACGGAGGCGGCCGGCCAGACGCGCGTGGGCAGCGCCGAGAGGTCGGCGTCGCGCCAGGGCTCCATGAGCGTCGGGAACTCGCGCAGCAGGTACGCGCGCTGCTGCGCGTCGCTCGAGTGGAGCAGCAGTCCGCAAAAGTCGTCGGCCTCGTGCGTGCACGTGTCCCAGCGCGAGCGGTACTCGCCGCGCAGGCGCTCGAACTCGGCGAGCCACTGGCGCTTGAACTCGGCGTCGAGCCGCGCCTCGTCCTCGGCGTCGTCACTCGCGAGCCGCGACGTGACCTTCTGCAGCGCGCCGAAGAGCCCGCGGCGGATCGCGCTGCTCGCCGTGGGCTCCGAGCGGCTCGCGTCGTCGTGGGGCGCGAGATCCATTTGCTCTCGTGCGGTGGGTTGTCGAGTGGCGGTCGTTGAGCGAAGCGACGCGGTCCGTGTTTTCTAGATTTTGGCCACTCAACATTAGGACGCTCCAGTCGCCAAGCGGAGAGCAGCCAGCCTTTCTCGCGTGCTGTGGCCAAATGCACGCGCGTTGGCCTGGCATGGGCTCACGAGAACAGTTTCGGGCGCTCCACCGCGTGATCGTTGAATAATCCGATGCCCTGGCGTCCGTTGGAGTCGCGCAGTCCGATGGTACGAGACTAGTATTACTATGCCCTTCCCTCAGGCGCATGATAGTAATGCTTAGTAGTATGCATGAACGAACCGCGTTGCTCCACTCGGAGAAGGCGAATAATGGCGCCTCGCTGTCGCGATGGCAATGTCGCCATTGCAATCAGCTGTCGATCGTGTAGCTGCTCACGACGCCTTTCTCCCTTTGAAGCTGTCTATCATCTATCGGTTCGAAAAACCGAGTTCCTAACGCTCTATATATCTCCCTCATGCAGAAGAATCCTTCGAGAACCAAGCCCACTGCTAATGCTGCTGCGCGTGCGCTCCAAGAACGGCATCTGGCGCGTGCCGGAGCTCTCGCCGGCGTCCTGCGTGGGCGACGTCAAGCGCTGGATCGAGCGCGAGCACGCGATCGCGGCCGCCGGCCAGGTGCTCGCGCTCGACCAGCAGCAGACGCGCGTGGTCGACGACGCGCAGACGCTCGGCGAGCTCGGGCTCGCGCACGGCGACATGGTGTTCATGGAGTATCACGGCGAGCTCGTGACGACCGGCGGCCGTGTCGGGCGCAAGATCGCGGCCGACGGCACGGTCACGCACGTGACGTACCACGACCGCGTCGAGAAGAACTCGTTCCGCCCCGGGCTCAAGGCGCTGCGCGACATGAAGATGCACTGGACGCTGAGCGAGTTCATGCTCATGGACGCGCAGTTCGAGTTCAAGATCTCGGCGCAGAAGGCGCCGCACGTGGCCAAAGTCGTGCTTGACGGCGCGAGTTGCAACGACTTCCAAGGCTACTTGCGGCAGTTTGCGTTCCAGCAGTCGCGCTGCGGCTGGCTCTACGGCTCGGTCAACGACGAGACCAAGGAAGTGACAGTGGATTTCATCTACGAGCCGCCGCAGGAAGGCGACGCGTTCGGCTTTGAGGTCTTTGACGACCCGATGGGCGACACGGTCGACGCCGTCGCGCAGGCGCTCGGCAAGGACAAGGTCGGCTGGGTCTTCTCGCACCCGCCGCGCGAGGACGACGCGTTCCATTTCTCGTCGCGCGAAGTACTGCTCGCGGCGCAGCTGCAGGCCGACGCCGGCGGCAAAGGCTCGCTCTTCGTGTCGCTCAAAGTGACGCTCGACAAGGACGGGCAGGCGGCGTTCGAGGCCTTCCAGCTGAGCGATCTCTGCGTCGAGATGTACAGCAGCGGCGCGCTGCTCGAGAACGAAAACGACCCCAAGACCTGCGCCGTGCTCCCGACGTTCACGGCGCTCGTGGAGATGAAGCCCGCGCAAGAGATCGACAACAACTTTTTCCTCTGCGTCGTGCCCGTGACCATGCACGACTCGGGGCTCCACTGCGACTTCCCCAAGCTCCACCGCGAAGGCAGCGCGCGCACGCGGCAGGCGCTCAAGGAGCAGCTCGCCAAGTACCGCCACGAGGACTTTGTCAAGCGCATCAGCGACTTCCAGCTGCTCGTGTTCCTCGCCGACTTTCTCGACGCCAAGACCGATCTCCCGACCGTCTGCCAGTCGGTGCGCGACCCGAGCATCCCGCTCGACTCGGGCTACGTGCTGCTCATCGACTCGGTCGCCGGGAACCACTAGAGAACAGACACCACGCCGCCTCGCGCTGAATGCGAATCCGAAGCTTCTATTTTTCTTGTTCTTCGTTCCTCCCGCTGCATGGAGATCTCTGATCTGGTCTTCTCCGCCCGTTGCATGCCCGTGTCATCAGTTGGGATGCGCCGCCGTGGTGGTTGGCTGAAATGGAGCATTTGAGAACCCAAGCGCTCGACGTGATTGGCTGGAGCCGAACGTTCAGTCGGATGGTCACGTGAATGGGAGGGACATCGTGGTGGATGGCCAGTCTTGCAACGGAGGAACGGGAGCCATGGTGACGACGACGTGGGGCGACAAGCGCGACGTGCTCGACCTCCTGCTCGTGAGCGGCGCGCTGCTGGCGGCGCTGGCGTTCGTGCGCGGGCGCTCGCAGCAGGCGCGCGGCGGCGCCGTGCCGCACCACAAGACCGCCGACGCGCGCGAACTCGAGCTGGTCAAGGACATTGTCTACATCAACAACAGCGTCGAGCCCAAGAAGCAGTTCCGCTTCGTGCGTCCGCCGTGCAACGCCAGCGACATCCTCGTGGTCGGCGTCTGCGGCGGCTCCGGCTCGGGCAAGACCACGCTCTCGCGCGCCATCATCGACGAGTTTGGCGCCGACCGCGTCACGTACCTCTCGCACGACTACTACTACAAGGACCTCGGCCACCTCACCATGGCCGAGCGCGCCGAGCACAACTTTGACCACCCGGACTCGCTCGAGACCGAGCTGCTGGTCGAGCACGTCAAGCAGCTGCGCGCCGGCAAGACCGTGCAGGTGCCCGAGTACGACTTTAGCACGCACTCGCGGTGTGCGCAGACCGTCGAGATGAAGCCCAACAGCGTCATCCTCGTCGAGGGCATCCTGATCTTTGCCGACAGCCCGCTGGCCAAGCTCATGGACATCAAGATCTTTGTCGAGACGGCCGCCGACATCCGGCTCGTGCGCCGCATGCAGCGCGACATGGAGGAGCGCGGGCGCACGGCGCAGTCGGTCATGACGCAGTACATGAAGACCGTGCGGCCCATGCACATGATGTTCGTCGAGCAGTCCAAGCGCGTGGCCGACATCATCATCCCGCACGGCGTCAACTCGGTCGCGCTCGACATGATCCTCTCGCGGCTGCACAGCTTCACGCAGACGAGCACGAGCTCGGCGAACAGCAGCGCCGACGAGGGCGAGGCCGACGAGCGCGAGGCCAAGTGATGTGGGTAGCAAAGTATACGTAGATTAGAAGAGGTGGCGAGAGAGCGATCCTAAGAGAGAAAGTGAGCGACGCGCTAGTACCCGTGCTGGCGGTAACCCTGGTCGTCCATGCCTTCCTCTCGTCGGTCGGCCGGGTCTTCTCGCGCTTGCAGCGAGTCCCACATCGCGTCTCCGCAGCGACAGCCGCGTAGCTGTCCGCAGTCGCATCTGCCGAGCAGCTCGTTGCGTCGTGGGTCGTCGGCGTCGCGGAACGCAGCGCTGGAGACGCGGATCGTGGACGGCGTGCGCTGGCATGGTCGTCGGATCTCGTGGTCCTGGTGGAGCGTCATGGTCGTCTGCAGGGCCTGGACCACCGAGACCAGCAATGCGACGAGGAGGACGAGCCGAGCCATCTTCTGTGGATGGATGGGTCAGTCAGTTGGAGAACTGAGCCAGGAGAGCTGCAGGCTCTCGCTGAGCGTTCGCCCAGCGAGAGCCTGCCACGTCCCACATACACACACAAACTAGAGGCGAAGACGTTGATTGGCTTGATTCAGTATCCTAGAGCCCTGGGGGGGGTGGGCAATTCTACACTCGCGCAATGACGGCTTCGAGCTCGGCGATCGTGCAGACGTGGAAGCCCTGCTCGGGCGTGACGACGGCCAGCTCGACGTTCGTGCTCGTGAGCTTCTCCTCCATGTGCTGCTTCAGCGACGAGATCGCGAGCGTCTCGGCCTCCTGCAGCGTCAGCGCGTCCGTGTAGCTCTCCTTGAGGTTGTTCAGCGCGCCCTCCGAGCCCGAGCCGATGGTGTGGGCCTTGACCGGGTAGTACGTGCCCGACGGGTCGGCGAAGAAGAGCTGCGGGCCATTGTCGTCCACGCCCGCGAGCAGCAGCGCCACGCCGAACGGTCGGCTCTATCCGTAGAGTACACAAAAAAAGAGTTAGCACCGACCGTATCCATCGACCTGCGAGCGTTGACGCTCGCACCATCTTCTGCTTGTGGTTGTTCTCGTCCTGGCCCTCGCCAAAGCTGAGCGCGAGGTCGCTCACGGCCTGCATCAGCGCCTGCACGCGCACTTTCTCGTTGTACGAGAACCAGTGGTTCGTGGCCTCGACGCGCGCGTGGTCGATCAGCGTCTGTGCGTCCGACGTGATGCCGCTCATGGCCGCGCCCACGTGGCGGTCGATCTCCATGATCTTCTCAATGCTACCACGCCAACAAAAATCGCCTCAGAACCGAAAACACGTCCCCTGGAGAATGGAAACGCAGCGCACCTTCCGGGCTCCAGCAGCGGCGACGAGAGGCGCTTCTCCACGGCGAGCACGACGCCGTGCTTGGTGCGGATGCCGATGGCCGTCGTGCCAAGCTGAAGGGAACCAAATTCCTCAGCACCAACGAAGCTTTACAGAACTGTTCTCCGCGGCACGCACCTTAATGGCTTCGATGGCGTACTCGACCTGGTGGAGACGGCCCTCCGGGTTGAACGTGTTGGCTCCACGGTCGTAGTCGGAGCTGCGGAACAGGAACGCCAAGGATCGTAAGCATCGACAAAGCTGCTGAGATCGGCGCGACGCGGCAACGGAACGATCTCATCGCGGAACGGATCCACGGAGAACATTCTACGCCGAGTGCCACACAGCGCGAGTAGAGGACGAGTGACGTACTTGTTCTGGAACATGGTGGCGCGGGGCGAGGTCGCGACAGGTAGGCGCTTGGAGCTCTTTGGATTCCGCTCCCTTCTTCAGGGATATCTTCCGGAGAGCTACTGGAACCGACATAGCCAAGTTAAATGTTGCTGACGGTAAGCAAATGTCACTTTCATGAGGTATTCACTGAAAGATACCCACTGATTTAACATCTTGAACGTACAGTGGATGACCGATTAAGGATAGTCTTTGTTGAAGTCTTGGGCATTTTGAAGCCACAATCAACCCATGGAAATTCCATTCCCATTCCATTGGAATGGGAATGTCGCCCTCAATATTCGTTCTCCGCCCATGGACACGAGAGCGGAGAACGAGAATGAAGACCTTGGAGCAAAGATTCGATCTCGACACTAACAACCAGTCGTCGCATGTCGCTATGAACGACGCTACCCACGCATGCGCGTGTGTTCCGGAGCAATTCCGTCGCCGTGCCGATGGCCTGTCTAGGTTGAAGTGAAACGCCCAAGGGACGCACTTCACAGTTTGGAACGGGTGAGCTCCAACTGACTGTATACAAAACCATAGTGTGACCAGGTGCAACGCCACGAGGCGGAGGGCCAGAGGAGAGGAGTGGGAGGAGAACCTATCTTCTCTCGACCTCAAGCACGAGCCTCCACGCCGCGTGTTCTTTGACCAGCAATGCCGACATATTTCCCCCTGTCTCCCTCCTCACATCTTGAGTAGGAGGAGAATGTTCTCCTCTCCACTTCGGAGGAGAACGTGGTGTTCGGCTCCCGCTGCTGACGCAGCACTCTTGGTAGGCTTGCCACGCACCTCGTTCTGTAGGTATCTTTGGCAGCTCATCATGATATGTGCGGTACTGACCATACCCCGAGGCGTTACGGCTCTGCTGGTGTTGCTTTGCGGGAAGGTAACGGGCTCTTGGTGCCAACTCGCCAACCGGTCAGCCGCTCCGCCACCGTCATCCAACCATTCCAGGGCCGGCCCGGGTAACCGCCAAGTCACGTATCAAATGTAGAGCCACGTAAAGTGCTGGCAAGAATCTGTTCTGTGAGATGCGCTAGATCCAACATCCGAAGGGTCGCCGGGATTATTTTTATGGCTCCGGATTTGCACTGGTTGCTCTCGACGGATCCAAAGTTGAGCCATTTCGTCCAGAGGGTCGTCTCGTCACAAGTTTCTTTGGTGGGTCTCGACTCAGGCCTAAAAATACATGCCCAACTTCGAAGTTAGTCCAGCGTTTAAGCAGTCAGCTGTTTGCAGTGCGCGTTGGCCCTCGCATTTTCGGTACTTGCATGCGATCTTGAAAAGTCGCGAAAATATGCTCTGGCAATCATCATCATTCACGCTTCGTCTGAGAACCCAGGCGGGCGGAGCCAAGTAATCCCATCCCAGCGCGATATCCCGGCTTGGCTTTTGTGCGACGCGCTGTTGCCTCGCTTCGTCTGCCACGCAGTCAGCTGCGTCCCACTGTTTTGGTTCAAATCCAGACCATAATCTTGGGTTTTCGACGCGTTTTGACTGGTTCTGTCCGCTCTTGAACAGCCATTTTCGCGTCCGTCGAGCATTCGGTTGGGTCAAAACCGTGACATAAAAAGGTAGCGAATCCACTATGCTTGCATGTCACTTCGGCCCGTCTGCGCTCAGTACAGCGGAACAGCTTCAGCACTTCGAGCCAAACTCTGTTTGGAGACCTGGAGATACGCCGGGTTTGGCTCCGGGCTGGGTGCCGATTCATCTCCTATTCTTCTCCCCCTCCCCGTTCTCCCCTCGCTCTCCGCTCCTCTGCTGCGGCGCTGGGCTGACTGGCGGGTGGGTGTCGTCAAGCAATCCTCCCAAAGAGGCGTACGATCTGGTCTAAAACGTGCTCTCCCGCACACACGGGGGGTGTCACATCGGATTTAGCCCCCAGCGTCACACAAGCACACGCGGTGTCCTCCGCCGTCCTCCGCGATCTGGTTCTCTGTTCATGTGCACGCACATGTACGCCACTGCGCCTCCGACCGACTTCCTGCCCGGTCGATCGTGCTGGCCCGACATGGCCGCGATCGACCCGATCTACGTGGACATGGACGATCCCATCCCGCCCGAGGACCGCGGCGAGGCGCCCGCGGCCGAGATCGACGCCGAGCTCATCGCGCAGCACGACCCAGAGGTCGCCATCCGCACGCAGCGCCGCATGCTCGCGGGCTCGTTCCACGACTGGATGCGACAGACATTCATGGAAGAAGAGGCCGCACGGAAGATCCAGCTCTTCGTGCGCCCGCGGCTGCCGCACGGCAACGGCAGCATGCTCTCCGTGGACAAGCGCGTGGCCATGCGCAACACGGACACGACGCTCAGCTTTGCGTCGGCCGAGGTCGACGACGAGAACGACGACGACGACCATGTTCAATACGAGGTCTTCCTCTGGCATGGCTCGTACCTCGGGCTCGAGTTCTACGAGTGCAACATGACGGGCTACCCGTGCGTGCAGGACGCCAACGGCAACGACTCGCTGCCGGGCATGTGGAACTTGCGCCAAGGAGACTACCTCGTGTCCATCAACGACCATAGCACCCATAACGAGAACATGCCCTACGACTCGGTCATGCAGATTCTGGACGACGGTGTGCGTCCGGCTATCCTCCGCTTCCGCCGCCCACGCATCCAAGAGGTCCGCTACCGCTCCAGTCTCACTCGGTTGTCCAACAACCGCTCGTCCTTCAACTCGTCCAAGAAGGAGATGCAGCGTCGACGAGAACGCCTCGAGCGGTCGCTCTGCTATGTCGTGTGGCGCGAGGAAGACGGCCCACTCGGGATCGTGCTCAAGCCCGAACGCAGCAAGCCGTACCCGACCGTGTCCGAGGTCAACCCATCGGGTGTCGTCGCCCGTGAGTCCGAGCGAAACCCCATCAAGGCCGGAGACTTGCTCCTCAGCATCAACCACATGGACGTGAGCTCAATGGGCTACCGCCAGAGCCTCGAGATCCTCAAGTTCGCGCCGCGCCCCCTCGTGCTCACGTTCCGTCGCTCGTCCCCTGACTATCCTGTTGCCCGAAGCCTCGAGCTGTGAAATTGTCCCCCGCCGCGCACAACGAACGCCAAGTATTATCAACTACTATCTATGTCGAAGTCTCATGGGCACGCTGCCATCAACTACTTATCTTCCAAGTCGGGTTCGTATTTTGCAGTTATTTAAACTTTCGTGCCAGACCTTCCAAACACACAGCAATACTAGACTTTTCGTGGGTACATCTCCATTGCGCTCCTACCTCAAGAAAGGATCGTCGCGGAGGAGGAGCATGGCGATCCGACTTGGCGAGCCCTCCTCTGTGCCGTCCGGTCTATCGCCTCCGCCCAAGATCCAGTTGACACAGACACAGATCGCTTCGGTTTAGTTCCATGATCACCACGCGCAACCGAATCGGCACGCGTTGGCCTATGCGACGCCTCTCCGCCACTCAACGCTGTGCTGCTCACCTCGCTTGCGACATACTCAGTTGACGAGCGAGCAAAGATCCATCTTGTCAAAGAGTTGCAGCTTCGTGCATGTCAGTTCAAGGTTCCTATCGGTCCGACATCGTAACAAACCGATGCGTAATCCTGAAACAGTACGTTGTGATACGGTGTGGAATTCTCATAAATTATTAGATTAGGCTGGTGTGTGTTTGGGTCTAATGGTCCAGGTCCGAGAAGCAGATGAGCACGGCCGTCATGTTGTCCATGGCGCCCTGTGCCTTGGCCTCGTCCAGCAGTCCCTTGCAGATCGTGATGGACTTCTCGCCTCGCTTGAGGCGCTCGCCGACGAACTCGGTGATCTCTTCATCCGAGAACACATCCGAGACGCCGTCGCTCGCGAGCACGAGGAACGAGTCGTTGGCCTTGACTTCGCCCGACAGCGTGTGCGGGTCGGCCGTGATGAACTGCTTCTCGTCCGTCTGACCGAACGCGCGCGTGACAGAGATGACGCCGCCGACGCGCTTGTTCAGGATGATACCGTCCTGGGCGCGGATACGCTTGACTTCGTCTTCGTTCGTGGCCTTGTGGTCGACGGACAGGCGCGAAGTCACGCCGCTCGCAAACAGGATGGCACGTGAGTCACCGATGTTGGCGATGTGGAACGACGTTCGGCCGTTGAAATTCCGGATCAGGCACGTCACGGCCGTCGATCCACAGGCCGCTGACTCGTCGTAGTTGGCGAGTTCCTTGTCGACCGCGGCGCAGGCCTCGGCGTAGCACGTTTCGATGTCCTCCACGCTGAGCACGTCCGATTCACCGTCAGAGCACGCGGTGCTGCCGGAAGAGTTGAGGAGGCTGCTGCCGGAATCAGAATCTCGCTGCTTCATGCCGATGCGTCCGGCCATGCTGGCAGAGAGACGCGCGTGGAAGTTCTTGGCCGCGTACCGGGCACAGAACGAGCCTCCGTGACCGTCGAAGACAGCGAAGAACGAGCTCTTGGCCGGGTCGCCGTGAAAGGCCTTGAACTTGGGGATCACGACGCACTCGTCTTCCATGTGCTTGCGGAATTTGCTGTTCTGCGTGGACACGGCCGCGTAGTCCTTGACGACGGCACTGGGCTTGTACTTGTCCCACTCCATGCCTACTTTCGAGCACTTGTTGCAGCACGGGTCCGTGCTCAGGCGGTTGGTGTTCTCGTAGACCTGTACTCGCGACTGCTGTAACCGGTGGTCGCGGCCTGCAAAAGACGGCTTCTCGCAGCTCGGATCCGAGTGCGACTTGCCACGTTGGACGAGCTTGCGGCGCCCGGCGCGGCGCAGGAGGTCGTCGGGCGAGAGCGGCGTGTAGCTCGTGGAGACGCGGCCCGCTGAGACGCGCGAGGTCGAGTTGCTGTTATGGCGGATGGCGCTGTTGTTGTTGTGGCGGCGGAAGGTCGAAGTCGGCGAGTGGTCGCGCGAATGTTTTGGCCCCATGGAGTGCGAGGTCGCGGGTTCTGTCTTGTGCAGTTGAATACTCCCGAAGAGCATCGAGCTGTCACGAGTAGAGAGAGGGGGAGAGGAGACAGAGGGTGATGGAAGCCGCGGCGCAAATGCACGAGTAACGCACTGCCACTTCCTGCTTCCTCTCCTCGGGGAATATGGACTGGTCGAGCAAATGCGCCGTGTTGTTGGTGTCGGCCAAAGAGCTGGTAGAGTCGTTGAGAGGTAGGGCTCGGTGCAAGTGGATTTCTAATGGACTGGGACCACAGGGATAAACACTCTGACGAAGGCTGATTGGCGGAAAAGACGGCTAAGTGGATTTCTGCCTGGAAGACTGTTTCTGCGCCCACGAGAAATCCACCAGCCAAACTGATTGATTGCATGGCCGGGCCGTGAAGTGGTCACTTTGAAGCCTCTGTCGCAAATAAGAACCCCGATTTCCCCATTTCCCCACAAAAATTACGTCAGCCGGCGTAAAACCACACGGAAAAGATAAGAAAAAATATCGCTATTTCAGCGAGGCAGCCATAGAGAGGTTCACAATCAAGTGTGACCAACAGCCAGAAAATGGTCAAGCCACACGATATTTAGACAGGCACAAAACAAAAACATGCGTCTCGGCAACACCCTCAGAACGTGAAGACTGCCTTCTCCTGGATTTGCAAGCTCGATTCTGCGGGCGACGATCGCGTGCATGGTGTTCCATATTTGCCGGCCTGCGTTCAACGAAAGCGGCCTCGAGGGTCTATCCTGCCTTCGAGCTCAAATTTTTGAGCCTGACTTGCTCTGTGTGAGCCTCTCGCCGCTGGAAACGCAAGCGACGCATCTGATACTGTGCTTCCCGAGTCATTCTCGTCTAGGGCAACTGCTTGGCGTTCTAAGACCTATCCGAGAAATATACTCTGTGATCGGCCCTGAAGTTCGCGGCCCGTACAGTCAGGGGCACGCGTGAGACTAAATCGCTCAACTCTCGTCATTGGACACTTGCACAGCCCAACACATCCTTTCGCGGATTCGCATACGCCCTGGACTACGTGCATGAGGTGAGCGAACTCTCCATTGACGGGAGATACATCCACAGCCCCCTGGACATCTGCTGCAATGCACGATCACGCTGTCTCGGCCTGACTCAAGCTCGCGTGCGTTTGCTGATCGTTATCTGCCGTTATCTGGATGAAAACCATTGTGCAAATCTGGATGACTCGAGCATCCAGACCAAAAAGAGCCCGTTTAGACGCGTGAACCATCGAAATGTGACCCATGTGGAGAAGAGTTTCTCGCCCTAACGGATGTTCATCCAGCGTCTGGAGGACCAAACGTAGAAGTAACGCGTCTCCAGTGGAGACGCGTTACTTCTACGTTCCTCTCCACTGGAGACTCCAGTGGAGAGGACATCGAGCTAACTGGACACAGAACCTAGCGGATGGCAACGCCGCCGCTACATGGCACCATGGGCTTCGACAAGTCGCGTCGATGGCGTGACCAAGTCGGAGCCAATGCGCCGGCGTCTGTTATTGACCTCGTCTCCACAGCACACGGTGCCGTTTCTTCCGGATATCCCGCGCGCCTGCCAGTTTCTTTTTCACAGCCACCACAGCACGAAACGTCTATCTGTCGTGGAGTTAACAGGATCTGCGTGAATGCAAAAATCGCTGCGGTTGGCGATCGCAATGGACGGTGTTGAATGCAGCGAATGCTGGCTGTTGCAGGCGAGGCCCTTGTAGTTCAGCGGGTCGGTTTTAATCTCCTCCAGAGGCGGAGACTCATAAGCGCGAAGTTCCAATGCAGGCGCCGGTCCACCTTCCTCCTTCTTTGAGCGATGTTGCGTCGGGCTCGCAATGGCGTGTCTTCCTGCTCGCGCTTCCGTTGGGCACGGCAGTTTGCGTTCTGAATTGCACAAGTCGGAGGGCGCCTCCCCAACTTCAACGATGCTTTCTCTTCGTTTGCTGTTGACGCAATGGGTATGCGTATGCAGTCACAACATATACAAATACCTCTCCAAATTGATATATGTTCTCCCCTCTCGCTCCCGCGATCTGGTCACAGCGAGCCATCAGCATCCTAGCATATCAAATCCCAGAGGTCGCTTACTCCCCTTCCTTCGTCCGCCAGCCCAGCGGGCCCTGATAGGGATAGATAGAACCAAAGCTGCCTCGACGACCATGGACATGCTCGGCAAGCTCGTGCAGGGCAACGGCTGCGCCGTGGACGGCACGGTCGCGGCGCAGAACCCGCTTTCCAAGGCGCTCGACAATGTGCTCCAGTCGCAGGCGCGCGGCCGCGCCATGGGGCCGGGCGCGCCGCCGCCACCGGCCCACATGGCCATGCAGATGCAGCGCGCCAACTTCGCACGCGGCGCCGACGCGCAGATGATGCAGAGCTTCGAGCAAGAGGCGATGCAGCGCGCGCGCATGGAGGCGGCGTTCCAGAGCGGCGCGGCGCCCCAGCGGTTCCAGGCCCCGCCGCAGCACCACGCGGCTGCGATGGAGGCGGCGTTCGAGGAAGCCCAGCACATGCGCATGATGCAGCACCACCACGCGCAGCAGCAGCACCATCAGCACCGCATGCAGGGCGCGTGGGTCGGCGATTTCAAGGCCACGCACCTCGACGACGCCTGGGGTGCGGCCGGCAAGTCCCACCACGAGCTCGCGTGGGAAGAGACCAAGGCGCCGGCGCAGTTCCACCACCACCCGAGCCACTTCCACCAGCCGCAGCTCGAGGCGCAGACGCAGTCGGTTGCGCAGGAGGTCGATAGCCGCAAGCTCGAGACAATGCAGGTCTCAGGGGAGATGGCGCGCACGATGAGCCAGAACCCGGACCCCAAGTGGCAGAACAGCGAATTCCTCAAGTTCATGAACCAGGTGAGCACGGGCGAAGTGGAGTTGGACGAGGAGAAGAACGACGTCACGGGTGACGTGCGCACCGAAGGCGCGCTCGAGGGCGCGTGGGGCGAGTCCGACGACGTGCGAGTCAACCGCGACCTCTTCGAATCGTCGTGGAACCAGAACAGCTCGGCGTTTGAGCAGGCGTTTAATGAATCGGCGCCAGCGCGCGGCATGGAAGGCGCATGGGCAGACGCTCACCATGCCGAGGCCAAGGGCATGGACAGCGCCTGGAGCGACGCCAAGACTGAGGGCGAGAAGAATATGGACGCCGCGTGGGCCGACGCGGACAACCTCGAGGCCATGTGGGAAAAGGCCATGCAGGACGCCAAGATCTCGGATCCGTTTGAAGACGCGTGGGAGAGCGATGCCTTGCAGTCGAATGAGTACGTGTACAAGGCGGACAACCCGTTTAAAGAGACGACCGAGAACTTCCAGCGCGGCTTGGACTTTTTCAACTCGGGCCACTTGGACGACGCCATCTTGGCCTTCGAGGCCGAGGTGCAGCAGCACCCGGAGAACAGCGAGGCATGGCGATTGCTGGGCGAGTGCCACGCTGAGAACGACGAGGACAAGAGCGCGATTATCTGCCTCGAGCGCGCTGTAGAGGAGGACCCATACAACCTGAACGCACTGCTCGCACTCGGCGTCAGCAACGTGAACGAGCTGAATCCACAGGGTGCATTGAAGACACTCAAGGCCTGGGTGCAACACAACCCCAAGTTCCACGGGCTCGAGATCCAGCTCGACCCGTACGGAGACGGCTCGCTCATGGACGAGGTCATGCAGCTAATGCTGCAAGCCCGTACACACGACCCGGCCGACTCGGACGTCCAGGTCGTGCTCGGCGTGCTCTACAACGTGACGAAGGACTACGGCGCTGCCGTTGCATCATTCCGCGCGGCCGCAAACGACCGACCGACAGAGTACTCGCTGTGGAACAAGGTCGGTGCTACGCTGGCCAACTCGCAGCACGCGAAAGACGCCATTCCTGCCTACCACCGGTGCGTTTATTGCTGTGGTGGATGTCATTCACCCCCGATCGTAGCCTTCTGACTCCTTTTTCGTGTCTGATAATAGTGCACTGGAGCTCAAGCCTCGGTACGCGCGCGGGTGGCTCAACCTGGGCATCAGCCACGCCAACATCGGCGACTACAAAGAGGCCACGCGGTGCTACCTCCAGGCACTCGCTCTCAACAGCCGAGCCGACCACATCTGGAGCTACTTGCGGATCTGCTTTACGTGCATGGAGCGTTTCGACCTCGTGAAGCTCGCCGACACGAGGGACGTGAACGTCTTCCGAGAGGAGTTCAAGCTGCTCGATCTGTGAAGATCTCCAGTCATGGAACTCACAAGTCGCAGATGTGGATGAAATATTACCCGTTATTTTCCCTCCTAACTGGAAGCTTCGACAAATGCTCGTGCCCTTTCATGCTCCATTGACCTCCTCGTCACGACGAGACTCATCAGGACCACTGCGAGGACAACGACCTCAGGGGCAGAGAGCAGGACGAGCAACATGCCCGCAACGGACACAGAGGCGACGTTCGCTCGCCTGCGAGAGCGTGAGAAGCAGCGGTTCCGCGACGAGCGCAAGGGCAAGATCCCAGTCATGGACGCCGAGACCTTGCGCGAGCTCTGCGTGGACAACGACGGCTACGAGACGCCCGAGCTCAACGACAACCTCTACGCCCACTTCCAAGGGTTCCAGAAGATCGAGGGGCTGGAACCGTACTACAATCTCAAGGCACTGTGGCTCGAGTCGAATGGCCTGACCCGGCTCGAGAACCTAGAGCCGCTCGTGAGCCTGCGGTGTCTCTACTTGAGCAAGAACCTGATCGAGCGTATCGAGAACCTCGAGAGTCTACGAGAGCTCAACACGCTCGACCTGAGTGAGAACCGCATCAAGTCGGTCGCCGGGATCGCTTGCTTGTCCCAGCTCTCGTCGCTCAACCTCTCGCGGAATCAGATCGAGTCGAGTGAGGACCTGAGCGAGCTGGCCAAGTGCCCTGAGCTCTCGAACCTGGACATCAGCCACAACTTGATCGAAGACACGACCATCTTGGACGTGCTCAAGCAGATCCCCAAGCTCCGCTCCTTGCGCATCACCGGGAATGAAGTCGTGTCCAAGACCAAGTACTTCCGCAAGGTCTACATCTCGTCGATGCCCCACTTGGCCTTCCTGGATCGCCCGATCTTCCCCATCGAGAAGAACAGCGTCGAGGCCTGGGCCAAGGGCGGTAACGACGCCGAGCTCGCTGCCAAGAAGGCCTTTGTGAACAAAGAGCACGCGGACCGGAAGCGAGACCTCCAGGAATTCCGCGACTGGCAGGCCCAGGTACGCGAGCGCCACCTCCGCGAGATCGCCGAGGAGAACGCGCGCAAGGTCGAGCAGGAAAAAGACCAGCAGCCCGAGGCCCCCGAGGCCGTCGAGCTCCGTGAAGAGGACGTGGATCTGCGAGGCTTCCGAGGTATCACCAAGGAAGAGTACATTCGCTTGTCCCCAGCCGACCGAGCAGTGTGGGACGCGAGGATCCAAGCGGCGCACGAAGATTCGACGCGCGATCGCCACGAGGTCCTGGGCGATGGCGTCACCAAACTTGGCGCCAAGTTCTGGGCCGAGCAGAAGCAGAAGCAGAACGAGATCGTGAACGTGTCCGTAGAGATTCGCGACGAAGTGCCGCCAGCCAGCTGGGCGATCTTGCCTCCGCCAGCGCCAGTAGCTCGCTTGAAACCGACGCCTTCGTCGGCGCCAGTCATTAGCACCACGCAGACGGCTCCATCGCCGCAGCCGGCAAAGTCAGAAGTCTCCACGATGCATGGGAACACGTCACTGCGCGACGAGCCACCGCTGCCGCAGCTGCCGCGGGAACCCTCCGATCCAGCGGATGAGTCGGGTGGGTCCAGCAGCGCGACGCCTGTCTTCCACCGCGACGCGACTCAGTTCTTCCGCGACATGGGCGACGCGCGCCGCTCCTGGGCCGAGCTCGAGCAGCAGGCGCGCGAGGCGCCGTTCCTGCACCGGCCACTCGCGCTGCCGTCCATGGTACGTCGCGGCTCGTGCGGACGATGCGCTGCGCTGGAATGACTGATCGCAGGGTTGTGATGCTAGCTTGACCAGGACGACGCGGAGGACAAGGCGTCAACAGCTGCGACATGTGATCTGCGGGCCATGACGCGCGCCGAGATCCTGCGGGAGCTGCAGGCGAAGGCTGTCCCGTCGACTGAGCCGACGGCCGTCGTCGCGCCGCCGCCTGCGCCCGTCGCGATGGGGAAACGACCAAGCGTCACGGACGTCTCGGCCCTCGACTGAAGTGCGCGTCGGTTGAAGTTGGCAGAACCAATAACTGTGTTACTGGAGAGAACCGTATCAGTTGACGCGTGATCGATCCATCCGGAATGCTCTCTTGGACCAGGATCCTGGCGGGTGCGGATGGATTGCTGAAGAGTCCAGGAACAGTTTTTCTCTCTGGAACACTTTTTCTCTGTCAACAACACGGGTTTATGAGTTCTCAAGTGAAAACTTTTGAAGTGTTGATGGGAACATCTCTCGAGACTCTCTAGAGATGCTCTCGAGTCGAAAGCGATCTTCCGCAGGTGCCAGGATCCCAAAAACACAGAGCTTTGTCCCCCCCGAATCTGTTCTCCCTCACGCTTGCTAACGCCAAGAACGATGGCTTTTCGATCCAACACCCTCCGTTTCGTCCAATTGTCATGTCGCAAATTAGACGCTGTCGACGCTGATTGGTCGAGACTAGACGACGGCGTGGTCCACACTGCAGAACCGTCCAGAACTGGAGTCCAGCTTTCCACCCTGTCTCCCGCATGGGGTAGAGCCAAGCTCCAACTGTCGCGAGCGCCAGAGTCGGGCCAACGTCGTGGGCTCGCTTATTGTTCCAACGAACCGACGAACAGGATCGCCGTGTCACAAGGCGATCGCACGCCAACGGCCAAAGCAACGCCAACACTTCCCCACGCACACGACCGCCGGCGTATCCCCCCGCCACCTCCGTAGACAGGCAGCACACACACACCCTCCTCCCGATGGGCTTCGTCGTCGCCGCGCTCTGGTGGCTCGCGCTGCTCTCGCTCGCGACGCTCGCGGCCTTCGTGACCGTCGGCGACCGCCTGCTCTCGGCCGCCGCGCGCCGCTTCGCCGGCGGCTACGTGGGCGACAAGTTCTCGCTGCGCTGGTCGCTCGCCGCCGGCGTGCTCGAGGTGCGCGCGCTCGCGCTCGGCCGCGCGCTGCTCGCCGCCGTCGAGCCGTTCGCCGGCGTGCCCATGGACCTCGACGTCGTGCGCCTCGAGCTCTTCCGCGTCGAGCTGCCGTGGCCGCTGCTGCTCACGCGAAGCGGCCGCGCGCTCGAGTCGACCGTCGAGATCGCCGGCCTGCAGATCGGACTGAACGTCAACGAGCCCGAGAAGTGGCTCGCCGTGCGCGACGAGAACCTCGCGCGCTTCCAGCAGGCCATCCAGGACGCCGCCGCCGCGCGCGTGGCCAAGGCCAACGCCTGGACGGCCGCCGTCATCCAGAAGCTTCACGACCTCGCGGCGGCGCGCGCTGCCGTGTCTGCGCCGTCCACGAAGACCGCCCCGCCGTCGGGCGCCACGCCGGCGTGGCAGAAGCTCATCGACCGCATGCTCGACTCGTTTGCGATTGTGGTCGCGCGCCTGGCCGTGACGATCCGCGACGAGCACGCCGGCGCGGGCATCGGCGTGGCGCTCGAGCGCTTCGAGATCGGCCGCGCGAGCCCCGAGACGCGGCGCCAGCGCGTCGTGCGCGTGGTCGAGTTCTCGCTGTTCGTGGACCCCGTGCTGCGCGCCGAGACGCCGAGCTTCGTGGTGCCGCCCGTGAGTCTCCACGTCCGCGTGGCCACGCCGCTCGTGCTGCAGAGCTTGCTTTTCGCGGTCATCCCGGAGAAGCGCGCGCTCGAGCTCACGGTCGCGTTCCCGCGCGCCGCCGTGGTCCAGCTGCGCCCGCAGCAGCTCACCAAGCTGCTCCAGCTCCAGCGGCCGCTTAATTTCTACTACGACTGGCTCGCGCGCGCCACGGCGCTGGACGAAGCCGCGTGCGTCGAGCTCGTCGGTGCCGAGGCCGACGAGTACGTGGCGCTCTACCGCGCGCAGCACGCGTTCGAGCACGCCACGGGGCTCGTGGCCAGGCTGCTCGCCGGCGTCCAGCAGAAAGAGCTGCTCGCCGAGCGCACGGCGCGGCTCGCGGCCATCGAACGCAAGACGCTCGCGAGCCGCCTGCTCTACCTGCGGTCGATCGCGCTGGACTGGGACGTGCCGTCGGGCGGCGTCGCGCTGCCGCACACGAGCGGCGGGCTCGTGCGCCGCAAGCACTTGCGCACGCTCCTCGCGAGCCCGCTGACCAAGTACGTGCCGCACCTCGCCGCGCCGCCCATGTTCCACACGGTCACGCTCTCGCTGAGCCTGCCGTCGGTTGACGTGCAGCTGCTGGAGACCACGGACACGGCGCTGCTCACGCTCTTCGCGCACGACACGCGGCTCGAGCTCGCGTACGCCATGGAGACGCTGCCGGCCGACGGCCAGCAGCTCGCGCTCGACTTCACGGTGCGCCGCTTCGGCATGCTGGACGAGCGCAACGTGCCGACCAACGTCTTCCGCCGCCTGCTCGACCAGAACCCTGGGGCTGAGCACTTGCTGGCGCTGCGTGTGACGCAGTCGGGTGGCGGCCAGCTCGGCGTGGACGTGGCGCTCGCCGACATGACGCTGCTCGTGGTCTTTGACCCGCTGCTCCACGTGAGCAAGGTGTTTTTGCCGGCGCTCGAGGAAGACGAAGCGACCGAGCTGCGGTACTTGGCGTACGCGTCGCTCACGCCGCCGCCGTCGCCCGAGCAGCAAGAAGAAGCCGTCCCGGTGTACAAGAGCGAAGTGCCCGACGAGTACGCGCCGCTGCTGCTCGCCGGCATGGCGCTGCGCGCCAACATCGCCATGAACCACTGCGAGATCTGTCTGCTGGGCGACTCGGCGTCGCTGCAGTCGCACGTGCTGGCGTTCACGAGCGATCTCACGATCAAGGTCGTGAGCTCGGCGCGCCACGAGGCCGTGGAGATGCAGCTCGAAGACGTGGCGCTGCAGCCGTGCCGCATCGTGATCCTCGACGACGCGATCGACCTCGAGATCCGCGCCGGCGTGCGCACGATCCTCGAGCTCGAAGGCGAGGGCGTCGACTTGCTGCTGGGCTACAAGCTCGTGGTCGGCGATGCCACGGCGCCGCTCTCGTCGACGTTCTTGATGAAAGACGAGGACGCGCCCAAGAAGTCGGGCGCCAAGCTCTGGGGCGTGGCGCGCGCGGCCGTCGCGTCCAAGCAGATCGCCGAGGTCGACCACGAGGAGCTGCACCGGGCCGCCGAGGAGAAGGCGCTGCCGTCGTCCAAGCACGGCGACCGGCTCAAGCCCGGCGCGCGGCGCCGCGTCGTGGTCAAGATGTCGGACTTTGCGATGAACATGTCGGCGAACGATCTGGGCGTGCTGCTGAGCATCTACGCGGCGCTCGACGCGTCCATGAAGGAAGACGCGGCGATCGTCCAGGCACGCGACGACCGCCAGAAGCGCATGGTCGCCGCGCGCAAGCGACTGCAAGAGCAGCAGTTCATGGAGCGGCTGAAACTCGAGTTCCAGACGCGCGACGTGGACGGCGGCGGCACGCTGGACGCCGACGAGATCGCCTCGCTGATCCAGAGCGTCGCCAACTGCGAGAACCTCACGACAGACGAGTTCGACGCGACCGTGCGCGAGTTCTTGCTGATCGTGGACCGCGACGGCAGCGGCGACGTGTCGTTTGACGAGTTTGAGAGCGTGCTGAGCCGCAAGAAGATCGTGTACCACCGGCTCCACCACGGCGTCGTCTCGCTCACGGGCCACGAGTACGTGGACGCCTCGCGCCCGCGCAGCAGCGTGCCGCAGCTCAAGCCGCACAGCACGAGCCTGGCCGACATCGGCGAGCTGGCGCGCTTCTGGGACCGGTACGAGCAGCAAGTGGGCGCGACGCGCACGTTGCTGAACGGCCTCCCGCCCAAGGTCGTGCAGAAGAAGATGGTGCGCACGTTCAAGAACTACGAGTACGCGCAGGAGGCGTGGCTGCGGCTCGTGAACCCGTCGCTCGCGCGGCCCGCCGAGAAGGCGCCGTGGCTGCTCACCAAGGAGATGGACATGGGCAGTCGCGGCAACGTGATCGACCAGCTGCTGTCGAGCTTTGACCGCGAGAACGAGCTGCCGCTCGCGCAGACGCGCGCGGCGTCGCGGCCGGCGCTGCGCATGTTCGTGCAGACCGTGCTGTCGACGTCGTTTGGCGGCTTTTACATCCGCTTGATCGACGAAAACATGGCGAACCGCGACCCGTCGATCGAGATCTCGATGGAGGAAGTCGCGGTGTACGCGAACGGCTCGGCGTGGGAAGGCGAGACGCCCACGGGCGACGCCGAGCTCGAGCTGCGCAAGCGCGCCAAGCAAAACGACTTTGGCGTGGCCAAAGTGAGCTTCGCGATCTACGGCAAGTACTACAACCCCAAGGCCAAGCACGTGGAGCCGTTCATGGAGTACTTTCCCGGCTCGCTCGACATCCGCAAAGACCCGGACGCGCATCTCGAGATCGTGTTCACGTCGGACCGGTACTTCCAGCTCAACATCACGCACGCGTTCATGGACGTGGTCAAGATCAACATGGCGACGTTCTCGCGCGTCGAGGCGCGCGCCGACCGCGACCGCGCCCATATCAAAGAAGAAGGCGGTCTCTTTTGGATGCTCAACGAGACGGGCGCGAACTTGAGCTACTCGGTCGTGGCCAAGAAGCAAACCAAAGAACGCGTCCAGGTCGAGCGCGTGACGGCCGTGGCGACCGTGCCGGCGAACGAAGCCCACGCGTGTATGCTGCTGGCCGGCGACGAGCTCAATGAAGAGATGAGCCAGCAGGCGCTCAAGGAGAAGCAGCTGCGCCAGGCGTTCCGCGAGGCCGACGCCGACGGCAGCGGCGAGCTCGACACGAACGAAGTGCGCGACGTGCTGCTCAAAGTGTTTGAAGAAGAGTACAAGAACCGCAAGCACGACCGCCACTACGGCAGCAGCTTTAGCCGCCAGAGCAGCAGCTCGTCGGCGTTCACGCGCAGCGAGAGCATGTTCTCGAACGACGCCGAGCTCGACAAGATCGTCGAAGACTTTGTGGCGCTCGCCGACACGGACGGCTCGGGCCAAGTGTCGCTCGACGAGTTCAAGATCGCCATCTCCAAGATGCGCGAAAAGATTGACCGCTTCATCACGCTCGAGATCGACGGCTTTGAGCCGATCCACAACATCCCCGTCTCGGCCATCGGCCACACGCAAGTGTTTGAGCTCACGCCGTACTTTGAAGACGTCGAGACCGAAAAGTCGATCGCGTACTTGTACCAGGACGGCGTGGCGCTGCTCAACGGCAGCGACGAGCCGTCGCACCAGGAGCTGCAGCGCGCGTTCGCGTGCTTCCGCCGCGTGCGCGAGATGGATCCGCACTACGAGTGGGTCGACTCGTACTACGGCGAGTGCGTCAAAAAGTACCTGCCCGTGCTGGTCGCCGTCCACGTGAGCGTCGACGGCGTCTACGGGCTACAGGTCAAAGTGGCCGGCGCCACGTGCATCCGCAACGACACGGCCAAGCCCACCGAGTGTCTGCTCGTCGACGAGCACCACGACGTGTCGAGCCACAACCCAGTGCAGCCGAAACTCGGCGAGCACGGCAAGGAGTGGTTCTACGTGCTGCCGCCGCGCGGCGAAGTGCCCATCCCGCTGGACCTCGTCGGGCGCGGCTTCTTCGCGATCCGCCAGACGGGCGAGACCGAGTGGAGCAATTTCCTGCCGCTCTCGGTGCGCGAGCAGCGCGTGTTCAAGAGCCTCACGCGGTTCGAGCAAAAGGAAGCGGAACGTGCGCTGCGCGAGGACTCGACGCGGCTCTCGCTGTCGTCGTCGCGCATGGTGAGCGAGAGGATGGGCAAGGGCGTGGCGCTGCCCAACCCGACCGAGTACGTGCCGCCGGGCAAGGAAGTCACGTACCCGTCGACGAGCGTGATCGACAACCAGCCCACGCAGGTGATCGAGAAGATCTCGTTCAACAACAGCCAGCTGGGCACGTGGTCGATCGTGATCCAGCCGCAGCTCGTGCTGCAGAACGTGCTGCCGTGCGCGCTCGAGTATGCGATCGTCCAGGCGGGCGACTGTCCTGCGGACGCGCTCGACGCCAAGGGCGAGTTCCGCCTCAATCGCCAGGACCGCGACAAGCACAAGACCAAGGCCGTCACGATGCTGGGCCAGATCGACTATTTCCAGTACGTGGACCAAGTCAACTGCCGCCACTTGGTGGTCGAGAGCGGCAAGAGCGTGCAGGTCTTTGGGCTCGACCTGGACAAGCCGGCGCTCATGAAAGTGCGGCTGTGCGCCGACGAGGCGACGCGCGGCGCCCACTGGAGCCCGGCGTTCCTGGTCAAGCTGGACGCCAAGCGCGAGGCGTTCAACGACGCGCTCTTCGAAGTGCGCTTTGGCAGCGACAAGGATGACGGCCCGGCGCTCGTGGTCCACCAGCAGTGGGCCAAGAGCGCCGCGCGCAGCCTCAGCTTCTACGCGCCGTACTGGATCCAGAACCGCAGCGGGCTCGATTTTCGCTTCCGCCTCCCGAAGGGCGTGCTGTGCACGGTGGACGCCCACCGCAGCTATTTCCACGGTGGCCGCGACATCCCGCTGCTCACGAACGCGCCGGTGGCCAAGGCCATGCTCAGCATTCGTCCGTACCAGGAGACGCCGCGCGCGTTCGAGAGCGCGTTCTTGCTGGCCCACGAGACCAAGAAGTACCTGCCCAACTTCGACAAGGTCGACTGGTCCGAGCCGCAGGATCTCTCGGCCGTGGGCACCAAGGGCGAGCTCGCGCCGAGCGACCGGTCGTTCGTCGTGGCGTTCGAGGTGCTCGCGGCGCCGGGCCAGTTCTTCCGCTCCAAGATCGTGCGCATCTCGCCGCGCGTGATCATCGTGAACCGTGTGCCGCGCCCGCTGCAAGTGACGCCGCTCACGCTCGACAAAAAGCTGCGGCCCAGCACGATGCGCGGCGACGCGACCTCGGCGAACGTGAGTCTCCAGCAGGGCGAGGCGCTGGTCGCGTACCGCTTCGCCGGCAACGAGAAGCACCACACGGGCCTGCGGCTGCGCGACACGTTCCGCGACGAAGCGCTGACCGAGGCCGGCGACTGGGCGCCCGCCGTGCCGATCCAGGCCGGCGACGACTACACGGTGTGGACGCGCGGCAGCCTCGGCGACGGCCCGGCGTGCAACGTGGCGTTCCAGAACGTGGAAGAGACGATCACGGCCGTGATCGAAGACGTGTCGACGACGCCGCGGTACCGCATCGAGAACCGGTCGACGCGCCACGCGTTCCGGTACGTGCAGAACGGCGTCAAGCACGCCGAAGAAGTGATCATCAAGCCGCTCGAGTCGCACTCGTTCGTGTGGGACAACCCGCTGCTGGACGACCGCAAGCTCAAAGTGACGCCGCTCAACTGGAAGATCCCGACGCTCATCGACATTCGCCACCTCGGCCCGCGCTCGATGCTCACGTCGGACGGCATGTACTCGGAGGTGTACATTGACGGCTCGACGCGCGTCTTCGCGGTCGGCGACTCGCCCACGTACAGCAGCGACCGCCAGCGCGCCGAGCTCAACGACTGGCTCAGCAACATGCTCATCGACTGCGCGCTCCACGGCTTTGGGCTCACGATCGTGGACGCGCACCCGCAGGAAGTGCTCAACATGACGTTCGAGACCATGCGCGTGGCGTCCAGCGTGGGCTCGCGCGAAGTGGTGTTTTCGCTGCACCACCTGCAGATGGACGACATGACGCCGCACGCGCTGTACCCGGTCGTGCTGGCGCCGCTCGACTCGGGCTTCAACAGCGACAAGCGCGAGGGCTGGCTGCCGCAGGATGGCGAGCGGCCGTTCTTCACGGTCTCGTTCGCCTCGGCGGCCGCGCAGTCGGGCATCACGATCGTCGAGGACTTTGAGCTCGGCGTCCACTCGATGGCCATGAAGCTCAACCTCGAGTACGTGCTGCAGCTGGTCAACTTGCTCTCCGAGTTTGTGCCCACGACCGACGACGACGTGGTCGTGCAGCAGAACGTCGACTACAACAAGACGCTGCTCACGCTCGAGCTCGCGGTGCCCGAGCACGCGACGCTCGGCGGGCTGCTCTTCTACTTTAAGAAGTGGCGCATGACGCCGTACGAGTTCCACTTGGTCTTTGACTCGAGCGCCGAGGACCACGGGCAGGGCATCTCGTCGATCCTGGGCAGTACCGTCGGAAGTATTGTCGGCGGCATCGCGCACGTGACGCCCGAGTTTGACTTTGACGAGATCCTCTACGAGAACCGCTTTTTCTACGAGTACGATCTGATCAACGCGGTCGTCTGGGACATTGTCTACGCCGTGCTGGGCCAGTGGTACAAGATCGTGGGCTCGGTGGAGCTGCTGGGCGACCCCGTGGGGCTCGCGACCGACCTGGTGGACGGCTTTGCGCTCGCGGCGCGCCAGCTCAAGCGCGACCTGCGCGGTAAGTCGATGCGCAAGGGCGAGAGCGCGCTCACGATCGCGCAGACGGTCGTCGGCGCGCCCATGCGCTCGATCGGCAAGGTCTCGAACGGGCTCGGCGATCTCGTCAAGAAGGCGACGGATTTCGAAAGCCAAGAAGAGCCCGAGCAGCCACGCCACGTGCCCGAAGGCCTGCTCCACGGCGGCGTGGTCTTTGGCAAGAGCATCGCGTACGGCGTCAAGGGCTTTGTCCAGGAGCCCGTGCGCGGCGCCAAGAAGGACGGCTTCAAGGGCTTTGCCAAGGGCGTCGGCCGCGGCACGCTGCAGCTCGTGGCCTCGCCGGTCGTGGGCACGCTCGGCGTGGTCGAGAAGCTCTCCATGTCGGTGAGCAACACGACGCACTTGCTGGACGAGAAGACGTTCGAAGGCACGCGCCGGCCGGCGCGCGATCTCGGCGCCAGCGCGCTCAAGGACCTGAGCGACTCGAACGTGATCACCGAGGTTGAGCTCCACGTGCTCTACGCTGAGGGCCTGCCGGACAAGGCCAACCCGCAGGCCGTCGTGCGTGTGTACCACCAGGCGCCCGGCGACCCGGCCCACGACGTGGCCAAGTTCAAGAGCTCGACGCTGCACCACACTGGCGCGCCCAAGTTCGACCAGTCGTGGCTCATCCCGGTCACGTCGCTGGACACGCACGTGGAGATCCAGCTCTTCCACAAGCGCAAGCCCGTGCCCAAGAAGGCGCTCGGCCACGTGCGGCTCTCGCTGGAAGACATTTACCGCGACTTTGACGGCGTGCCGGCCAAGATCCTCGCCGACACCAAGGCCAAGCTGCGGCTGCGGCGCCGCAAGCGCGTGCGCGGCAGCATCCTCAACGAGCTCGCGACCGCGAGCGCCGCGCCGCCGCTCGAAGTGCGCGATGAGACGTGGCGCAAGGCCGCCAGCCGCCCGTCCTCGAAAGACTTCATGTCGGACGAGCTGGACGACGAGCTGGACGACCAGGACGCCTTTGAGCACGACGCCGAGCTGCTCAGCAGCACGCGCTCGATCACGATCGACCAGCCGCTCGAGATCCGCCCCGTGGGGCTGCCGCTGCTGGGCGCCGCGAACCCGGACGCCAAGGTCTTTGTGAGCATCCGCTACGTCAACGACATGCGGCGCTACGGCTAGGAGGGTCTCGTGGCCGATCCGTATTACCATAATACTACACAAGTCTATTACTATTGGATGAACCCGCCCGCCTTTCTCACAGTCAACTTCAACATCCAGGGAAGGGCTCACCTGTAACCTTGGAATCTCCCGCCGCGTGGAGCCCACGGCGCGCTGCAGAAGCGCACTGCGACCCGCAGTGAAAGAACTCGGCGAGGCCGAGTGGTGGCTCGTCCACTGGCTCTCGCTGCAGACGACTCGTGAGTACTACTTTGCAGCCGTTTGCGTGCCATCAGGGCTCTCGTCGTCCGAGTCTTGTCCTTTCTCGGCCTCTACGTACCCTGCGAGCGTGGCCGAGGGGCAGCCTCCGCTCACCTGCAGCTCTGGAGGAGCGCCGCCCTCTGCGAGCGACGAGGAGACGACATGTGCAGCGGTCGCCGCCGCTGGGTCGGCTGCGCGCGAGGACGACCTCATCCCAAGGTGTCTGCGGCCCTCGACGAGTAGCCGCGACCGGCGACTGGCTGCCGTCTGCCTCGGCTCCTAGCATACGCTGCATTTCGAGTGCTCGCCGTCGATCTGTCGGCTTCTGGATCTGGAAGCGAGCGAGTTCGCCTTCTGTCAAGAACGCAATATTAATACTCCAGCTGATATCTAATATCGTACAGCCTGCACTCTAATACCGGCTGTCGAGCTGAACGATGATACTAAGTATATTATTCGGTGGCGTTCTCCTCGCGGATGCTCTCGAGCGTGGTGCGCAGCTTGCGCTCGCCCTCGTCGATGTCTCGCTGCGAGCGCTCGACCACTGGCGGCGGCGCCAGCGCGCTCGCGACGCCCACGGCGACGGCGGCCGAGGCGCCCAGCACCACGAATTTGTTGCGCAGCAGTGCGGAGGAGAGATGACGCGCCTTGTTGAACGCCGCGAAGAGCGACGGCAGGCGAGGCGACGACGAAGCAGCGGAGGCCGACGACGAAGGCTTGTACTCGGTCGTGGTCTCGAACTTCATGGTGGGAATTGTTGGTGTTGGCGTTGGTGGGATGTTCTCGTCACGTGTCGAATACGGTTCTGAAGAGGACGAGTAGAACCGTTCTGCTGTGGACGAGAACGGTTCTCGGGCTCAGTGCGACACAACTCTGATCTCTGTGTCCGTCTGGGCCAAGATCCTCGCCACGCACGCCCACTTCAACAATCCCCAAAACAACCAAACCCCACGTCCCACTTGCGTTCTGCGCGTGGTCCACACCATAGAACAGATTGCGTTCTCCAAAATCCGTTTCGCCCGTCACTCTCTCGAGGTGGAACCCCCCTTCTAACGCAATCACCGACCATCACTCTCTCCTGCTCCCTGAGCCCCTCCATTCGATCTCGCCCATTTGAGCTCCTCGTCATCTCCGAGGGCGACCACCTTCTTCTCTCCCTCTCTCTCTCTCTCGCTCCACGATGTTCGGCGGCTTCGGAGGGCGCCGCAGCGCGCCGCAGGAGTCGGCGCCCGACGCCAACGCCAACGCCACGCTGGCGCCAACGAAGCAGCCGCAGCAGAGCCAGCAGGGCCCCGGCGGCTACTCGTTCGACCCGTCCGGGCTCGAGCGCGCCGCCAAGGCCGCACGTGAGCTCGAGAACTCGCGCCACGCGAAAGAGGCGTTCAATCTGGCCAAGGAGACCGAGCGCACGAAGCAGATGGAGCAGCAGGCCAAGATCAAAGAGAACGAGGCGCTCTACAAGCAGTACGAGATCGTGCGCGTGCAGAAAGAGGGCGAAGAGCGCCGCAAGACGCTCGAAGAAGAGACGCGCCAGAACCAGCAGCGCGCGCAGTACCAGGACCAGCTCAAGCGCAAGCAGTACGCCGACCAGCTCGCGGCGCAAAAGTATATGAAGGAGCAAGAGCTCAAGAAGCAAGAAGAGATGATCGCGCGCCAGGAGGCCTCGCGCCGCAAGACGCTCGAGTACGAGGCCGAGCTGCGCCAGAAGACCGAGCTCGCCAAGGTCTCGGCCGAGGTCGAAGGCCGCATCAAGCAGGAGCGCCTGAACCACGACCTCCACCTCGAGGAGGCCCGCGTGCGCGCCAAAGAGTACCGCGAGACGGTCATGGAGGGCATCAAGCTCGCCGGCGCGACCATCGGCGCCGGCGTCATGACCTTTGTGGACGACAAGGAGAAGCTCACGGCCACGGTCGCGTCGCTCACGGCGCTCGCGCTCGGCATCTACACGGCCAAGACCTCGACGAGCGTCGCCGGCAAGTACATCGAGGCGCGGCTCGGCAAGCCGTCGCTCGTGCGCGAGACCTCGCGCCGCTCGGTCGCGCAGGTCGTGGGCAACCCGCTGCCGTCGATCAAGCGCGTGCTGCGGCTGCAGAAGCCGCAGGACGCGCTCGAGGGCGTCGTGCTCGAGCCCAAGCTCGACGAGCGCCTGCGCAGCGTGGCCGTGTCGACGTTCAACACCAAGAAGAACCGCGCGCCGTTCCGCCACCTGCTGCTCCACGGCCCGCCCGGCACGGGCAAGACGCTCTTCGCCAAGGCGCTCGCGCGCCACTCAGGGCTCGAGTATGCGATTCTCACGGGCGGCGACGTCGCGCCGCTGGGCCGCGAGGGCGTCACGGAGATCCACAAGCTCTTCGACTGGGCCTCGCACTCGCGCCGCGGGCTGCTGCTCTTCGTGGACGAGGCCGACGCGTTCTTGCAGAAGCGCAGCAACGCCGTCATGAGCGAGGACATGCGCAACGCGCTCAATGCGTTCCTCTACCGCACGGGCGAGGCGAGCGACAAGTTCATGATCGTCTTCGCGTCCAACCAGCCCGAGCAGTTCGACTGGGCCATCAACGACCGTATCGACGAGATGGTCGAGTTCGCGCTGCCGGGCCACGCCGAGCGCGTGCGCATGCTCAAGCAGTACGTGCAGAGCTACCTCGTGGCGCCCGCGAACGCCAAGTCCAAGAAGATCTACGTCGAGGACGACATCACGGAAGAGGTCTTTGAGGACGTGGCCACGCGCATCGACGGCTTCTCGGGCCGAGAGATCTCCAAGCTCGTGATCGCGTTCCAGGCCTCGGCCTACGGCTCGGCCACGTCCGTCTTCACCAAGCAGATGCTCGAGGACGTGCTGGCGAACCACCTCACGGCTCACAAGCAGAAGGAAGAGTGGAAGAAATACACGCACCCGGCCGACAAGACGACCATCGACGTCGCTGGGCTCGTGCGCGACTGAGCAGGCCACTCCCCCATAGATTAGATAGCTAGTTCCTGGTTCGTGGGCGCTGCGTCTGAGTCTCCACAACACTAACACACACCGCAATCCATCCCGTTTTTTTTTTTCCATGTCGCAGTCGCATCTTTCAACCAGGAGAGGTGGGGTTGCAAAACAGAGCGTCGCGTCCCAGTGCAGCGTCGACACAGAGGAGGTCTCTGTGTTTGGGCCCGCGCCGCTGCTCTCCGAGTCGGCATTGCAGCTTTTCCCATCGACCGCACCAGCTCCCGCCCACCATGAAGGTTCATGTCGTCCTCTTGAGCTCGTTGGTCTCTTGTCTCACGACGGCTTCGCTGTAGACTAACAACGCCGGCGACAAGCTCAGCGAGGCGGCCGACCGCGTCAAGGAGACGGCGCAGCACCAGGCCGAGAAGCTCAAGCAGTCGGCCCAGCACGCCGAGACGCAGGCCAAGCTGCGCGCCGAAGAGGCCGGCGCGGTGGTCGCCGACAAGGCCGAGCAGCTGCGCGCCAAGGCCGGCGAGAAGCTCTCGGAGCTGACCAGCGAGGTCAAAGAGCGCGCCCACACGCTCAAGCAGGCGTCGGGCGAGAAGGCCGTTGAGCTCTCGGGCCGCGCAAAGGAGTCGCTCCACAACACGGCGCTCAGCGGAGCGCGAGCGCTGCGGGACAAGTCGGCGAGCATGGCCGAGCGCCTGGACCCGCAGGTCAGGTCTCACGTGATGCGCAACCGCTTGTTGCTGGTCGGCGTCTCGGCGCTCGCGATCTACGGACTCACGGCCTCGCGGTCGAAGCGCAGTCCGATGGAGCGAGCCAAGCAGGAGGCCGACGCTGGCGGGAAGAACCTGCGCCAGTCGGCGGACCATGGCCAGAACCGCGTGCGTGAGGCGGCCAAGGACAGCGGCAAGAGCCTCCGGGAGACGGCCGAGGAGGCCAAGCAGCGGGCCAAGGCCAACTACCGCGAGACGGCGGAGCAGGCCAAACACGAAGGCAAGAACCTCCAGGAGAAGACGGAGCAAGGGAAGGACGCGGCTCAGAGCCGCGTTCAAGAGATGGCCGAGCGAGCCAAGCAAGAGGCCGTGCGCCTGCGCGAGTCGGCGGCTCAGGCCAAGGAGAACGCGCAGAACAGTCTGCGCGACGCCGCTGAGCGAGCCAAGCAGGAGGCCCGGGCCGGCCGTGAGAACCTGCGCGAGTCGGCCGAGCAGGCCAAGTACACGGCCGAGCGGAAGGTGCAGGGCGCCGTCGAGTTCAGCAAGGAGCAGGCCGAGGCCGCCACGAAGAAGATCCGCGACGCGGTCGACAAGTAGACCTAGCGACAGCTTCAGATTGTCGAATTTCATGAATCGAAGTTCCGATTATAATTTAAATTAATTCGCTTGAAGCAACCCGCGTAAAAGACAAACCGTTGAGTATTTCATAATTGAATGGAATTCCTGCGTCTGTGATTTATAATTTGGAACGATCGTGTTGAAGTTGCCTGCATCGAAGCGTCTCGTCCCGGACGTGCGCATGTCACGAAAGTCTGTGTCCCGGCGAAGAACCGTTCTGAAGCAGAGCACAGACCCACTCCGCCGCGTCGGAACCGTTCCGCCGCCTCTGGAGGCGTCCAGGCCATCCCCATTCCAAGAGTTCGTCCGGAGAGCACACTCGACCATGAAGGTGAAAGAACCGTTCCAGCCTGCACATTTTGACCTCGATTATAATTCACTGCTTGCATTTCAATTAGACCGACAACATGACCGACAAGATGCGCGACAAGGCTCAGGAGGCGGCCCAGCACGCCCGAGAGACCGTGGAGGACCAGACGCAGAAGCTGAAGCACAAAGCCGAAGGCGTCGGCGCCAAAGTGGCCGAGACGCTGCACGAGAGCAAGAAGTTCGCCA
The DNA here is from genome assembly GCA_023335855.1 of Pythium scleroteichum. Lineage (NCBI taxonomy): Eukaryota > Oomycota > Peronosporomycetes > Pythiales > Pythiaceae > Pythium > Pythium scleroteichum. The sequence goes on along the minus strand of JAADVR010000084.1, from coordinate 35,284 downwards.
AGGACAAGGCCGCCCAGGCCGGCGAGAAGCTGTCCGAGGCCACGAGCCAGGCCAAGCACCAGGCCCACAAGATCAAGGATGCGGCCGGCGAGACGGTTGCCGAGACTAAGGCTCGCGTGCCTAACGGTACACGCAATCTGCACACGTCGACGGCCGGCACCATGGGCTTGGACTCGGCCGCCAGATCGCGCGTGACGCGGAACCGTTTCCTGTTGCTGGGCGCGTCGGCCCTCGCGCTCTACGGGTTCGCGACCGCGCGCTCGGGAAGCGACGAGAAGGAAAAGGCCAAGAGCGAGGCCAAAGAAGGCGGCCAGCACCTTCGCGAGGCCGCCCAACACGGCAAGGAGGCCGGCGAGCAGAAACTCCGTGCCGTCGTGAACAAGAAGTAGACCTTCAAGCTCGGTATTCACATAATGTAGTACCTAAGTGTGGACCACACAGAAAACTTGCATTCAATTTGGGTTTCGGTCGTCCGTTAATTTGGGCTGCACCTGTGGAGCGTCGTGTTCCATTCCGCAAGTTGTGAACTCTCGTGGCGCATGGTCGTCGCAGGACTCTAGCGACGTAGATCCGTTCTCTCTGCGCATTCCCCCATGGGCAAGCTGCAAGGGCTCTGGCGCAGCGCGCAGCTCCAGGCCAAGGTGCGTGTCTGGCTCGTGTGGTCTCGGAACCGTTCCACCTCACCCTCGTTCCATCCATCTCGTCCAGCGCTCGTCCGAGCTCGCGGCCAAGAAGCTCGAGGCCTCGGCCGACGACGCCGCCCGCGCCGCTCGCCGGAACCTGCGGCGCAACGCGTCGCATCTGCGCGAGGCGCTCGACGACGTGGCCGACGGCGCGCGCGGCCGCGTCGCGCAGCTCAAGCGATCGACCGAGCGCCAGGCCGCCGAGGCCGCGCAGACGCTGCACGCGGGCGTGGCCGAGCGAGCCGAGAAGCTCAAGCACGCGACCGAGCAGCGCGCGAGCGAGGCGACGCAGACGCTGCGCTCGGGCGTCTCGGGCGGCGCGCAGAAGCTGCGCGAGACGTCGGCGAGCGTGATCGAGAGCCTGGACCCGCGCGCGCGGGCGCGGCGCACGCGCAACCGGCTGCTGGTGCTGGGCTTCGCGGCCGTCGCGGTCTACGGCTTTGCTTCGGCGGCACCCGACGCGCTGAGCCGATACGCCATCGAGCGCGCCAAGATCGAGGAAGACGCTCGCCGACGACGAAGCGACGGTGGAGGAGCGTAGCGCAGCTGGGAAGATATGCAGAGCAGTCAAAGAAATGGGATTTCGTTAGGAGACGGACTGGCGCAGCGGTTTCTTGACCTTGCCCGCGGGCTTGTCGTCGCTGGCCGACGTGGGCCGGCCTTTGCTCGCCGCCTCGTAGAGCAGCTGCCAGCGAGGTTTCTTCTCGGACTCTTTCTGCTTCTCGAGCCGGCGACGCTGCTTGGCCTCGAGCTTGGCGCGGATCCACGCCAGGTAGTCGTCTTTGATCTGCAAGACAGAGCTCAGCCAGTGATAGCGAGGATTTTGAATGCGACAGGACAGCTCACCTCGGTGCGCCACTGCTTGTAGCCGTGCTCGTCGAACGTCGTGCCCAGCACGCCCTCGCCGCCTGCGAGGTTGCTGACCGCGTCATCGTCCTCGCCGTCTTTCTCCTCGGCTTCTTCCGCGAGCGATGCGATCGACCCAGGTCCGCCGCTGCGCCAGCTCTCGCCTGCGCGAAGGCTGCGCTTGGACTCCTTGCAGACCATGAGATCGCGAGTCGAGCCTGAGATGAGCTGCTTGGACGAGCCGTGACCCAAGTTGAGGCTCAGCTGGCTGCCACCGTGGAGCAGGTTACGGCTGCTGCCGCTCACGAGTCTCTGTGGGGCATTCAGTTGTAAGCAAACGGACCGCTGCAAAAAACAATAATATGCACGTAACGCCAACCTTGCTCGAGTATCGCCGTAGACCGGCGTTCTCGACGAACAATCGTCGTTGTTGCTGGAGCAGAAAAATCGTGAGAGAGACCGAATGATTCGTGAAACGACGGCTGCCGACGTACCATGTCCAGGTCGTGAGGGTCTTCGATGACGTTGAGGTCACGTAGCGACTTCTGGGGTGCCTGCAGCCATGCCAATGTTCATTTCAAGCAGCTGGTGCTTCGACTGTGAATCATCTACCATGTGACGAAATCCAAGCGATCGTGTTGAAGATCCGTGCGCATCCGTTGTCACCGAGCTGTCGCCGCCCATTGAGTCACGTGCCGAATCGACGTGCTCGTCGATGAGATGGGCATACTCGTCGCTCTCGTCGTGGGGTTCATTTAGCAGTGACTCGGTAATCTAATCGGGTGTGATGGTAAGGGGAATAAATCTTCAGCGCATACTCAGTCGTACGCACCTCTTCGAGATCTCGGTAGCTGATGACCTTGGGCAGGCTTAGAAAAGTGCTGAGCTTACGAGCAAGCCGAATTGCCGCGGCAGCTTCGGGGTCTGACGCGTTGCTAGAGCGGACACTCGCTTGACGGAAACTTGTGGGTCGGCGCATGCTGCCCATGCGTTGCATGCTCGACGTGTGACTACTTGTGGAAGAGAGACCGCTCTGGCGGCTGTCAAAGGTGTCGCTCTTTTCGTCCGAATCAACTTCGTCGTCGGTGCGAGTGCTAAACGACCCGCCACTTTCATCTTCGTCCTCGTATCCGTCGTACTCCTCGGCCTCGTCAAACTCGTCGTCGTCATCATCATCTGGCAACACGTCAGCGGTGTTGTTGGCGATTTTCAGAAGGGCGACCGTGCGTGTGCGAAGCAGCATGCGCTCAATGTGGTCATCCAACGTCAGCATCTCGCCGTTCGGCTTAAATGTCGAGCGCCGGCTCTCCGCCTTCGCGTCGGCGCGCTCATCATCTTCGTCTGCCATCAGTTCGTCTTCGTACTCTCCATCGCCGTCCGAATCGACATTAATATCTTTCTTCGGTGGCTTGGACGCTCCTTTGTAGCCTGCGTAGATGATTAGTAGCTGCCAACAATGAGCGTCCCGCGTTGCTTCAGATCGACGACTTACGATAGCGAAGGCCATTGACTTGTTCGAGCGCCTTGGCCACACGCTCGTGCTTCTCCGGGTCCTCGACTTCGACTTGGCCCATGGTGCGCTGCTCGTGAGCAGCGTGAGAGTATCTCCACACCACTACATATTTAGCCGACGGGTGCCTGAGGTAAAAGGGCTACATGGGCAGTTTCACATCAAAGATTTTGTAGGCACACTCGAGCCAGAGCGCAGCATAGCGCGTGGTCCTGCGGACTGCGGTCTCGCGCGTGCGCTGTGCTTAACTTGTTGCAACGACTTCATCATATCCGAATCAATGGACCGCTCGGTGGCAAGCGACAGAGTCGGAACTTCAGCTGTTGACGAGCTGCGTCTCAAAGAGGTGATACCAGTCGTTGCTGACAGCCGAGGCGGACGTGCGGATGCTGTTGCTTCCTTCGAAGGTGGCTGGCCGGATGTCAGTTGTTCTGCTCCAGCACGAAACCGCTCCTCGAGGTACAGGTTCCGTTGTTTGAGTCGGCGGACGTCGGCAACCGTGCAGCAGAGTTGGTTGCTGGCCGGCTCGGTGTCATCCAAGTCGTCTTCTGGACGGTCTTCACCTGGCTGGCTGTCTCGCCGACCCCCGTCGTCTTCCGTGATGTAGAAGGGTAATTGCTGGGCCATCGCCTTGGCTGTCGTCTTGACGGCGCGCTCGAGTTCACTGCGTAGATTGTCGCAAGTGTCCTTAAGCTGCACACGTTCGACGCAGTAGAGTTTGTTCTTTTGCTTGTGGCGATACTCGGATGCGATCATCTTGCGGATCTGGGTTTGAGCTCGTTCGAGCTCCTTTTGCTGCTGTTCGATCTTGGTCTTGTAATGCTGCAGCAAGTACGGATTCTCATTCGCTTGCGCCTGCAGTTCCGCACTACTGGATTCGACTTGAGTTGTAGGCTTGTGCTTGCGAGTCGACTGTTTGCTGAGCCCAATGTTGGCCGTGCTAGCGGAGCGTGCGAGAGAGCGCACGGGTGTCGGCGTTTGCTTAATCTTCTGCATCGCCGAGAAGAGTTTGTTGTACTCATCTTTCATATCTTGGATCAGTGCATCTCGTTCTTTCAACGTGCCACGCGTTCGCAATAACTCCGCCTCCTGGTCTGCCAACTTCTTGGTCCGGTCTTGCAGTATCTCGCGCTGCTTCTTGGCATCCTTCTCGAGCTTTGCACAGTGTTGTGCCTGTGTGCTTTGCTTCACGCTCGCTAGATGCTGCTGTAGTCGCACAACCTCGTTTCGTAGCTCCTCATTTAACGATTCGAGTTTGCTCGATTTGAACTCATAGTCTTGCAAAACTCGTTTGAGGATTTGCTGTTCGGCAGGAGTCGAACCAAAGAGACCACCCACGTGACTGCCACCAACGTTTGACGGAGAACCGTGGGCAGTAGCTTTCAGGTGGTCACCACTTCGGGCAAGCTCGTCTGTTACACGCTTACGATCTCGCGCGAGCACTTCGTCGGCGTGCTTGAGCTCTTCCACGTCCGCCTGACGCTTGGCAAGTATTTCTCTCTGTGACTCGCACGTGGATCGTAGCCTGTGCAGCTCTGTATTGAGTAGCTCGAGCGAGCGCTTGTACTGCCGTGCTGTACGGTCATGGTACTCGTGAGTTGCTGTTATTTGCTGCGCCATGGCTAGCATCTGCTCCTTGGACACTTCACACGCAGCTTCCCACTTGGGCACTTCGTCATTCGCGTCCCGCGCATTCCTGTCATTCGTTAACCAACCTGAGCCCCCTCTTGATCGGTATGACTCTAATCGCCAATCTTACATCTCTCCTCGCATCGTCAGTCTTACAATTGACTGTTGGAGCTCGTGATGTTGCCGCTCGTAAGACGTGAATTGTACGCGTAGGTGCGTACGCAGTGCATTTAGCAGCGCGATGGGATCGCCTTCGGCTTTCTTCAGGAATTCCTCCTTACGTTTGTTCCTTGCAAAGTCACTATCGTGTTCTGAGGTCCCGTTTTGGGAAGAGTGGCTAGTTGGCAGCGTGGCCGTCCTCTCCATGACCTCCATACAGAAATCGATGATCGCCGTTTCGAGCCGCCCAAGCCGCTTCACTTTGATCTGCGCTGCATTGAGGCGGTCGGCGAGGCGCTTGACCTCAGCGCTCACTGCGCCCTCCGACAGACTCGACATCACAGTTCTTCTGAGGTGGACTGCAGCACTTCCTCCAAAAGACCAACGACTGATGCAAGAATGCTCTCGGTCAATAATAGAATATCGACGACCACAATAACTGAACGTACCATTCATGTGCATCATCCTTTAACCTACAATGATCAGCTTGTTCCTGCTTCGTACGACGGGAACAGCAAGTTCGGGAATTTCTTCGCGATAGCATAGAACTCATCAAGATTCATGTGGCCGTCGCCGTTGTCGTCGGCTTGTCGGAGGATTGTCGCGGCTTTCTTGCGAACTTGGTCTTCGGTCGTCAAATGGTTCGCCTTGAGAATGTTCACGAGCTCATCTTCAGTGATGAAGCCGTTGTGGTCGTCATCAAAGAGCTCAAAGCAGAACTTGACGCGCTGCTGCCGGTCCGTCGACTCCATGAAGTTCACAATTCCAAGGAGAATCTCGCGCAGATCAGCGCCTTCGTCCGGACTCTGAGCGTCACTCGTGTACAATGTGAAAAGCCGACGATATTCACCTGTCGGTTCAACTTCGAACAACATGCAAAAGTCATCAAAGTCGACCGGATCGTCTTCACCCTTGTGCATCGCACGAAACTTCATCGCGATGCGATTGAGCAGGTCAATGTTCGGATTGTTGTCATCCACGAATCGCTTGAGAAGTCGTTTCTTCTCTTCTTTGATCTCCAGTATGCGTGCCTTGAGCTCGGGCGTAAGTTCTTTTGTGACCAACTTGACGTCCAGACTCCCATGGCCATCATCATCCATCTTCGACGCCGCGAACTCAGCGCTCGATGGATCAGGATGGATCACCATACGCCGAAACTCATCGAAACTGACCTGGCCGTCGCCGTCTAAGTCGCAAAGCTTGATCATTTCGTCAATCTCCTCATCTGTAATGAGCTCACCCATACAAATGAGCAAATGTCGAAGCTCCGCAGCGCCGATGAAGTTGTTTTTGTCCAGATCAAGAAATCGAAACGCGCCAAGAATCTCTTCCTCGCTGAACTCGCTGTCACTAGAAGCATGAACGAACGGCATGAGTTGAGGAAAACCATTTGCATTCTAGAGAAACGTACTTTTCGACAACGGTTTTCGCTTTTGTTGGCGCCGCACTGACTTTTGATCCCGTCGCAAATGGAGTCGAAGGTGCTGGTGGGTCCTCTTCACTTGGCAAAGGCTGACCTGCTGTCTCCTTCGTCCTCCGCTCTTTATCCGTGAACTTGTCCATACCGATCTGATGTTGTGGGTACGCGATTCCAGACGGTCCAACGAAACTCATCTCGAGGTGAAGCTCGCCAGCAGGGTCTTTGTTGCCGAACTTGCCTTTTACCCAGAGTTTGAGCCAGTCGTCGATGTATCCATAACGGTATATCGGCAGCAGTGAAACGGTCGTCGAGCCGATGAGGTCATCATTGCCAATCTTGTCGGCGTCCCAAACTTCTACGACCATGTTGTACTGGTCCACGATCTCAAATGTGAAGATCTCGTCTTCCCACTCAGGCTCACGGCCGCCATCTGTGTCGGTTTTGGTCTTCTTGATCGCCTTGGTCGCTTTGCCCTCTACTGTAAACAGGACGTAAGGATCCTGCCTTCCAATTGCATCGACGCTCCGCAAGTTGCGGCCAGCGAAACATTGGATCGTGAGCACACCAGCAGGAAAAAACTCGATCTTGACGACTACGTCACCAGCGTTCTGACCGCTGTTTTTCAGTGTGATCGCGTGTTCTTGCTGACCAGGTTGCTGCATAAAGTGGAGGACCGAGAACTGCGCCTCGCCGATAAGGTCATCACTGCCAATGTCTTCATCGAAGACACTGAGCTGCATCTTGTTGACCCAGAGGTCCTCTGTGATCCAGAATAGCAATTCTTCTTCACCAAAGTACGGGTTTCGCCCACCTTTTTGGATAGTCTTGCCTCGTTTCGAATACTGGCCGATCGATAGCTTACAGTATGGATCTTGCTTGCCGATGAGTTCCATACTCTTCAAGTTACGGCCTTCGAGCAGCATTACGCTGATCATTCCTACCAACGCGATATCGAGTTTAATCTCAACTTCGAGCTCGCCACACGAGTCGACGCCTTTCAGTGATAGTGGTAAAATTTCTCGGTGAGGCTTGCCATCGAAGAATCTAAGTGCAGAGAACCGCACTTCTCCGATGAGTTCGTCGGAGAGCAGGTTTTCATCGTAAAGCTCGAGTTTCATGGGCACGTCTCCGTCGTGAATTAGCGTGTCGGGCTTGACAATGTCGGCAGCGACGACTTCCTCGTGGAAAATTACAGTTGATGTACACTTCTTGAGTGTTTTGCTCTTGAGCTCGATCATCGAAAGAGGGTGCGTGCCTATCTGGATTTTCACGTACGGGTCTGCTGAAAATTTCTTCTCGGTGCCTCCTTTCTTCAAACCTCGAGCTTCGAATAACTTGAAGTTAATACACCCACGCTTTAGCATCTTCTCAATGACTTCTCTCGGTAAAACCGCGGATTCCTTGTCATCCCCTCCAGGCTCGGTTTTCGACGGAGGAGGTTCCTTCGGAGGTTGTGGTGGTGGCCCTGGTGGTGGAGCGGGTGGAGCACCAGGGGGTGGGCCCGGCAGTCCATTCTTCTTGGGAGGTGGACCAGACGGCGGTCCTGGTGGAGCTCCCGATGGTGGTCTCGGTGGCGGTGGCCCTGATGGTGGACCTGGGATACCTCTCGGTGGAGGACCACTGGGTGGCCCTGGAATTGACTTTGCAGAGGTAGCTGAATCGCTTGATTCGGGTTTCGGCGGCGGCGGAACTCGAGGTGGAGGTGGGACACCTGGTCGCGGAGGAGGAGGAACTGACGGTTTTGGACGTGGTGCACTTGGCTGGCTCGTGGGAGATGCACTCGGACGGCGTGGCGGTGAGACTGCAGGTCTTGGTGGCGTCCCATTCGCGTCAGTCGACGGAGGAGGCCCGGATGGACGAGGCGGTGGGCTTCCGCTTGGTTTTGGAGGTGGGGGTGCACGTGGTGGCGGCGGTGGTGCCATTGTCAACGGCTTTCTCCGACCCAATAGACCGCTGACAGGATCCGTCGCGTCGCTTCGAGGATGTGGATGCCTGCTTGTTCGAAAAATCTCCCTGGAAGTATCCTCTCGATCCTCAAGGCGGGACATGCTCACTATAAATATCGCTCTTGACACGGTTCTTTCTGAGCCCTGCTTGCATCGTTTGAAGCTCACTATTCCACGCGAAGTGGTCTGTAATGACCAGGCAGGTTCTCTCAGATTCTCCGCTGCGATTCAGCATGGCGTACTCTATCGACTCATTTTCTGAGTACTCATCTGTTGCCGTGAATCGCACGCCAACACGCGCCATAGTACCTCCTTCAACTTCTGTGGCTTTCAACACACGGCTGGATGAAGAGCTTTTTCGCGACTTGTTCGGACCAGAAGCTGACGCGGAGCAGCGTGAGATTGTTCCTGAGATTGTATCTCCGCGGTCGATCAAGAAGATCAAGTCCACGACACCGAACAAGCCCATCACCTGGAGCACTGGATCGACGCTTTCGGCGCCATTTGGGCCGATAAACACACCAGTACAACCTCGCTCTTCTCGGCGAAATCAAGTCCCAACTCCGTCCTTGAGCCTGCCTGTGCCGAGGCAAGACGCCATTGAGCCCCTAACTGCGAGACCTCCGGTGGCTGATGACAAAGAAGAAACGGTGGACTCGACGGGTCTATCATGTGTGCCAGAGGTCGAGGAAGAGATCGAAGACGACGACCGTGAGCGACAGACGGGAAAGTGGAGAGGGAGTAAGTCTTCTCGTCATGTGATCGAGCCTGTGAGTCCTGGCCTAACCTTGAAGAAGCACAGCCCAACATCCATTCAGCAGGACACTCTCAAATTTCTTGAGAAGCTCGATCTCAAGACGCTCTTGGCTCAGCCTCGTCCGAGCGTCACCACATTCTTGCCAGCAAACAATCAATTCTCTCACACATTCCACGACAGTCGAGTGGAAGAGGATAACGGGAAGCGAGGCGATCCACGGGACGTGAGCTCGATCTCTGTTCCACTCAAGTCGGCTCTGAAAGCACCTGGTCGTCGTGATGTGCTCAAACCACTTCCCGAGAATACGTCGAGGCTTGCACACGTGGCTGAAACGTACGGGACAACGGCAGCCTGGCCACGAAAGGCCCGAAAGGAAACATTAGAACGACTTTCGAATCCCATTTCCGGCCACACGTCGACTCTCCGAGCATTGTCTCCTGAATCGCGCAGGAAACGAGAGTCTGAGCTGTGCGAATGGACGCCAACAAAGGTTCCGGCCCCAAAGACACTTTCCAGCAAGAAAACAAAGAACTTGATCGACCGTCTAACCGAAGCTCCGAATGTCTATGCGGCAGCCGCCGCTGCACCACGTATTGGCAAGAAGAACAGCTTGGTGAAAGGCGAGAGCCTGACGGCTGGGACTACGCACTCGAATCCAGAGAACGCCATTAGATCTTTGGGTGGAGACAGGAAGTACGGGCAAGCCTCCAGACGCAATCAACGTAAAACCATGTTAAAAGAGAAGCTCGCAGCGCGTGGTGCCATAAGCATCGAGCAGCCTCGATTAGGGACTTCGACGTTCCTCACACAGCACGAAGAGGACGAAGCCCAGCTTATCTCAAGTGCACGAAGGCGGCCAGTCAGACAGCCGCTAGTTCCTCAGCGCCTGAGCGACGTGAAACGACCGAGAGACCTCGTCCATATTCCTCAGCGTCCAGCGCTTCCACCCTCAGTGAGAACTCGCTACTCCTCATCAAGCAAGTCTCCGACAAAACGTGCTGCGGCATCAACACCAGCGAAGCGAGGCACCTCACGAGTATCCAACCCCAAAGCGAAGACGGAGATTGTCGAAAGCAAAGCCCGTCAAACTACGACAACGATTGGGTCTGCTCGTACAACCCAGCAGTCGACTCGTATGAAGTCCATCAAGCCGAAGGCGGCAATCTCGTCTTTAAGTGCAAGCAGGCAAGTGCTGGGAACAGTGCCAGCTCCAACGAAGAGCACTGCAAGTAAGCCTAATGTATCGAGGCGAAAAACAACCAATGTTGACCTCTACGATACTGCGTCAACCCCACAGTTTTCCGCAAAGGTCAATCTCCCTCAGATCCATAAGCCGAGCTCCAGTCCAGCAAAACGGAATCTTGCTCCAGTGAGTCGACGATTTCGCAATCTTCGACCTGCCGAGTGACGAGTAAAATGGTCGAAACTTGACTCAGCACATGCGCGCACCTTAAAAGTCGTAAATATAGGATCTGGCGAATCGGTCTCGACCTGATCTTCTTGTACGCGTCGTTTCCTTCCAAAGCCTGTTGCTGTCGTTTCCAAGGGTCGCACCACTTCAGCATCAGCGGCGCACAGAAGAAGAGAGTTGCTTTTGCTAATCCATCCATGGACTCGGGACTTGTGACAAGCGAACGAATGCCCCATCGACGTGCGACTGTCGCCATGCCGACTGCACCGCTTCGCACGGAGGCCTCGGGGCCAAGTGTAACATGCCGACAGTGTCGCGTTCAGATTCTCTTGGACGAGATGGAGAGCCACGAGTGCAATCCGAAAGATGTCAAGGCCGCAGCGCACTCTCCTCGAGCATCAACGACTGCGCTATTGGAAGCAGCTTCCAAGGTCTCCTCCTTTCTCGACACGTTTCTGGACACGTCTGCGTCATCGCAGAAAACAAGCGAGGTGTCTCCTATCGGGGTTGCGCCCAACAAAGAAAAAACCATAATCCGTAGCGTTGAGCCAGTGCAAAACGCTGTCACCGTATCAGCATCAGCCAACCCATATCTAGTTGATACCACCTCGCCGATTTCACACCGCTATGAGAGTCTTCCTCAGCTTCATTCACCTACATCTCAGTCCGCCCACTCGGAGTCGAGTGGGCCAGAGCTTCCTTCGTCACCGCTGAATCATCTCTCGCGCTTGGGCCGTTCGTTGTCAGTTGACTCGTCTCCGTCAGCCCCATCGGTACCGATCAGTGGCTCGCCTCATCCACAAGCCTCGCGACCTCGAGTCTATTCCAGTTCTGAACCATCGATGCTCCCCATTCAGTGTCGTGTCCGTGGAGTACGTCTGAACAAAGAAAAGGTTGCGCTCTACGCGATTGTGTCGAACGTCCTGAACCAGCTTGGTGATGGTCGCCCGGCAGCACACATATCGGCCATAACCACGCCAAAAGAAGTCATTGTCGAACGCAGGTACCGCGAATTCTACGCGTTTGCTCTGACGGTCTATGCGATGTTCCCATCAAAAGACCTTTGGTCGAGACTGCCTCCCAAGACGTTGTGTCTCCCGACAAGCCGGAACCAAAGCACTGGCTTCTTGGTCCGCCGAAAGAACGGATTGGACGATTTCGTTCGAAAAGCTCTTGAATTGCTCGACTTGGGTTCAAGCGCACAAGGGTCAATTGGCCAGTGGTATCTTGTGCGCAAGTTCCTCAACCTACCGCCAAATGTGGTGGGTGCGACTCAGCCAACGAAAGATCGTAGCCTGGTTGCTGCGATGCAAGAGCTCACGAAGCACGCTCGTCAGACAAACGGATGGGCGACAGTGGGAAGAGTTGATGAGCACGACACAACGTACGAGAAAACTAGTGATGGGTTTCAGATGGTCAAGCGCGTCAAGACCTGTCCATTCCCAGCACGAGCAGTCTTCGATCGCATCACGAGGAGAACTGGGAACATCTCTCCCACGCCGGTAGCTCTAGATCACCGCGCCGGCGATGACGCCAATGAATCACTCTCGCTTTCGACGGAAAAGAATGGGTTCAACGATCCACTCGTGGAAAGTGTTGATATCCTGCGTCGGGAAAACCGACAAACGTGGACTGAACGTGTCGTCTTGAAGGTAAATCAAAGGACTTGCGGCTACTGAGTTCTTGTCTTTGCTGATACTGTTTGCTTCAGGGAGGTTGGGGGAGACGGAATGTGGAGATGGTAAATCTCAAGACTTGGAAGTGCGTTTTTCGTTTCCATGACTTCAACGAGGAATGAAATCTGACAGCTTGGTGTAGGGTGGATGAAAGCGGCAGCATTGTCCTTGTGATGATTCCCGCTGAGGACTCCGATTGGCCCTTGTGCACATCAGATTCTCAATCGTACACTCGTGTTGACTGCATTCTTGGCGGTTGGATCGTCACACCAATATCTGGAGAAGAAACGTGCTCGGTGACTTGGCTTATGCAGGCCAACTTTGGTGAGTGCGACCGTCGCAACGAATTCACAGGGTCACAAGGGTATAGCACCGCCTTCGTCGCACGCTCTTGCCTCCTGGTGTGGGCAGATGAGATCACGCATCTGCTCACATCGTTGGAACTGACATATGACCCCGTCTACTACCGAAACCTCGGGCCACTTCTGTCTGGAGGCGACTTTCACAAGCTCAAACTGGAGCGCCGAGACACAACGAGCGGGAGCCCCTTAGAAGATCCTCGGGTATATATTCTCGCGCATGACTTAGAACCGGCGATGTGTCTTCTCATTCACAAGAGCACCAACACGAACTCCTTGGTGTTCAGAACCAACCACCAACGCACAACTGACAAACAGCAACACCTCGATTTGGATGTGACCACTCCTCTCAAAGCCGAGTGGATCATGTTTGAGAAGGCGGGGAATCCTCGGCAAGACCTTTCAGTGATCGAAAAATCGACTACGTACCCTTTCTCGACGCGCAACATCGGCCAAAACGTGTTCCGTTTCAATCTCGAGCTGCTTCGTCGCGATTGCGTACTGCGTTACGACCCAGTCATCGGATACGGTCTATTTACCACAATCAACGGGAAGCCGAATATCTTGCTCAAACGGGTGTACCTCAGTTATAGCAAGCCAACCTCTAGAATCAGCTTCTCGGCAAAATTGGAAGAGATCCACCTGTTCGGGAAAAATGAAATGGAGATCATTTCCGCGTGATCTGCGATAAGATAGGAACTCGAGTTTGTTTTCGTTCGGTGAATGCATGATCATCCAACATCTAAGCTAAACCAAACCATTCCACGCTAGATTTTCTTACAAGTTGCGCATCTTCTCCTCCAAGTTAGCAGCCCAGGTATCATAGTTCTCGAGAATCGACTTTGACTGAGAACTAACAGCCTCCTGACCATTGACGTAGCTATGACAAATGGCGTTGGCGAGATCACGCAAACAGAATCATACCTCATTAAACTCCACTTCCAACGAACGAGCAATGTTTCCTCCGAGCACTGTGCCATTGCCGACTGTACTTCCATTGCGAGCTTGAATGGACGGGACTTCACCGCTAGACTCTTCCGCGGTTGAGTTGAGCTTGGACGACTTCAATATCTCACTCACAGAAAGCGACCTTGACTCAGCTGCTTGATTCGGTTTCGTGAATCCGCGCTGGAACACGACAGAGCACAATCAGCACTCGATAGGCACGCTTCTGGAATCTTCATGATGCTCATCACCAACCTCGTTGTACGAGTTTCTCTTGCCTTGAGCGCCAATTAGAGACTTTCGTTCGCTGGGACGACGTTTCTTATCATCAACTGGTGTGTTACCAGCACTGGTGCTTAGCCGTTCGAAGATGCTGCTCGTAGATGTTCGTTTTGGTGACAAGCTTCCTGGAGCGCCAGAAATCTCTGGGCGGAACGTGCAGGCCTCCAACTCTTGCTGTGCCTTCTGGCGTTCTCGTTCGTCTGCGATCTGATTCTTGTCAATACTAAGAAGTCGTTCCCAGATTGGTGTGGTGGATTCATTCTTGCTGCCAACTGACGTTGGGACTTCGATCTGAGGACGGAAAGTGCATTCTTCCATTTCCTTTTGAACCTTGAGTTCTTCACTCATCTCGATCTTTTCCTTGACACGATCCTTGTCTTGGTATAAACGCTAAGGTACAGCAAAATGAGAACACTACCACGGCAGGTTGATAAGCCAGTCGCGTACCTCGAAAATGCTGCTCTTGCCCGTACTTCCGCCCTCATTACTTCCCTTGGATTTGGCGCTGTCTGGTATCTCAGATACTTGAGGCTAGAGATGTTTGGACGAAATCAGCGCGTTTTCGCATATCGACTTCTAGGCGGTCTTACCTTGAAAGAGAATCGCTTCTTCTCCTCTTCGATTTTCTTCTGCTCTCGCTCTGCGGCCACTCTCTTTAGGTACTCTTTGTCATACAGGCGCTCGTGGAACGGCTTAGCTGAGGTTTTCACACTAGCTGCAGCCGCAGACACTTTAGGCTGGAAGGTTGTCTTAGCCTTCTCTTGCTCCTCCCGCTCCTGCTTAAGCTTCGCAATTCTTTCGGCTCGCTGTTGTCCAGCTTGGTACAAGCGATCGAAGATCTTGCTTTCGCCATCTGCAGGCTTTGTTTTCCTCACCGGTTTCGGCTTTGATTGCTGTTCAGCCTCCAACTTCTTCTGCTCGATTTCGAGACGTCTTTGTTTGACCAATTCCGGGTCGTAAAGCGGTCGACTCTTCACAGGGGATTTCGTGGTATTGATCTTGGGCTTGAAAGTCAACTCTTCTTCAACTGTCTCTTGCTTCTTCCTCTCCTCTCGCTTCGCCTGGATTTCCAAAGCATTCTTGTACAGATTCTCGTACCGAGGTTTATCTGATGAAGAAGCAACTTTTTTCGCCTTGTTGGTGATTTGAGGCTTGAAAGTGCACTGCTCCTTCTCCAATTTCTCTCGAAGCTCCTCCTTCTTGCGCTGCGCCTCCTTCGCCCTCTCATGAAGTAACGTGAAGCGATCCGATGCATCCGTCTTGTCCAGCTTCTTCGACTTTGCATTGACCTGGGGGGTAAATGAGAATTCACCCTCACGAAGAGCCTTCTTTTCCTCGAGACGACGTTTCGACTCCATCGCCTGTTCGTACAATCGATTGCCAGCGGTATCGATCTCAGACGCGCTCAGTTTCTTCTTCACAGGCTTCACATCGGTACCTGCAACATCGCCCGATGGAGAAGGCGGTTTTGGACTCGTGCTGGCAGGTTTTGCAGCTAGTCCTGTCGGACTCTGCCCTGGAGCCTTCGGGGGCGTCTTCGTTACAACCTTCTTAGCTACGGTGGAACCAGTGAGGGGACGCTGCAGCATCGGAGTCTTTGCCACTGCCGTTCTTGTAGCCGCTTGCGTCGACCGTGAAGTAGCAGCCGATGGAGACGTGCGAGCTGCAGGCGGAGTAGTCGCTTTGGGTGTAGTGCTAACAGATACCTTTGAGTTCACTGGCGCTCGAACAGGGGGCTTCACCGAGCTGGTGGTTGTTGGAATCTTCGCGATGCGAGCTCTGCTTGTTTGTGGAGCGCCGGGCGGCGATATCGTCGACTTCTTTGGTGGTTGCGGTACCTCTGAAGGCACTGATGCATCAGGGGGGCTCGAGGGGAGCGAGTCCGGTCCAGGAGATCTCGGCGAAGACTCCACAGGGGAATCGAGAGCAAGTGCTTCGGCATCATTTTCCACTGCACCGGACATCAAATCGCCGACAGAATCGCCGATTGTCGTTTCCGAAACTTCAGGCAGCTCTACCGCCGTGTCAACGGTGATACTCGAGAATACATCAGCCTGTGCATTCCCAGATGGCTCAAGCGCATCTACTGTTGGTGCATCGTTCGTGCTCTCAACGTATTGGGGAGTGGCAACGGGCTCCAGATCATCTTCGGTCAAAATAGGTTCAGAAAGTCCCACAGCTTCAGACTTAGCATCAGCGTTGACTGGCTCGGGCTCAACGTCAAGATCAATATCAGCTGTTACTTCAACCGATTCATGATTCGCAGCTGACTCCGGCTCTGGAGGGCTCGCAACCACGACTAGAGAGTCCACATGCACTAATTCAGGGGTTGGAGGAGGCGCCATCTCAAGCTCAGCTTTCTCCTCGGTAACGAACGGTTCTGAGGAGAACTCGGCAATCGACTCGGTGATCGCGATAGCCTCCGAATCGGGGGTAGCGACAGATTCGGGGGTGGGGACAGATTCGGGTGTGGCATCGACCACAGTTGGTTCCGGCACAACGGCAGCGGCCGGCTCTGGTGTCGCAACGATCTCTTCATGGACCTCCTCTTCGATGTCAAAGGTATCTAATGCAGCGACAGAGGCTGGCTCGTAAGTATCGATTGCTTCAGCTGGGGGCAGAGACGGCTCTAGCACGGCTGTCTCCACCACAATCGATTCTGGCGCAGCGACGACGGTAGGTTCGGGTGTTTCGAGTACTTCTGCATGAGGAAGCGACGACAGGTCAGGTGTGGCGGCCACCTCAACTGCTTCAGGGGCCACGAACGGCTCCGGTGCTTTCTCGGTCACTTCGAGACTTGTAGCAACTTCAACATGCGGGGCTATAGTCAGTTCATACACTGGAGCAGGGGCCACAGGCTCAGCAAGTGGCGGTGTTTCGACTGGCGCTGGAGAACCGAACAAGTCAGCAAGGTCAGGCGCGGTATTCGCTGTCGGCGCCTTCGACGAGGTGTTGGTCGCGAGGTCGTTAAACACGTCAAACGGCGAGCCAGACGACACAGCCACAGGCGAGGGCAGGTCCAGCAGCGACGAGGTCTCTTCCTTCGCCGCGACAGGCTCGTCAAACGGCGAGCCAGCCGACACAGGCGGTGGCGGTGGCGGCGCACGTGTCGAGGTTGGCGCCAGCAGCGGTTCGAACGGATCGCCAGCGACCTCGGCCTCTTCCTCCTCTCCGGGCGTGACGGGAGACGAGTCGCCCGAGCCATTATCCACGAGATCGCCTACGGGCACATCTTCGATTGTGAGGCTCGCGCGTGAGTTGCGCTTCTTGTTCTTCTTGTTCTTCTTCTTGCTCGTGCCGGTCGATTCCTCGGCGATGGCGGCGCCGTTCGAGGCGAGCGGGGGCTCGTTGGACGCCCCGTCTTTGCCCGGGGACGCGCCGCTTTCGTTGCGCGCGCGCGTGACCACCGTCGGCGAGTACATGGCCGTCTTCGCAGCGAAATGGTTCACCATGGCTTCCCCTCGTAGTTGCCGCGCGACTTGCGATGTGTCGGTGAAGGAAACGGAGCGACGGTGCCGCTTGACAACGACATAAAACCTCCAAAACGAGGTGGATTCAGATACTGTATTGATCCGCCAAAGTACGAATTGAAGCAAGAAGCAAGAAGTGAACCCATCTCCATCCCGCCAAGATCTATACTGTACTAGCTCGCCAGCCAGGCGCTGTATGCACACTATTCCATCTCGAAGGTAGCCGCCGCATCTAGTGGACGAAAACCGCCATGCTCCAATGGCGGGAACTTGAAGGCGGGGAATTCCAAGGGCGGACCGAAGTCCGAAGTGAAAGCCTTTCCCAGAGATGTGCTGTGTGCAGTTCAGTTGCGTGGGAAGAACAGCGTGTAGCCAATCAGGCGCGAGGGAGCCATCTCATTGACGATTATGACGATTCAATGGTGTAGGTATGTACTGTATCGGCGCGAGACGAAGAGATGCGGCAAGCCCCAAGAGCCTGGCTGCGCGAAGTGTGACGCAAAGGATACTAGATTAGGACACAGCCACGCGCACGTGGAGTTTACCGGAGGCGTCACCTGTGACGAGGATGGTGTTATCAGAACTCAAAGCAATGCTCGTGACGAAGAATGCGTGGCCGTTGATCGAGTGAGTTGGGTGCGCGATGGTGTCTGGATGGCGCTGCAGAGATGCGATCGTACTACGGAGATCCCAAACGTGGACAGAGCCCCTGTCATCTGCTCCATAGAGATAACGCTGCTGATTGCAGAGCAGCCCAGGAGCAACCAATACGGAAGACGCTTGGTCTAGTCCGCGTTGTTGTCGTCCTGGGCATTCGAGAGAAGCTACACCCTGTGGTGGCGATAACAGAGGTAAGAAGTAGTAAGCTTCACGAAGCATCCATTCCAGTTGCGTCGATGATCATACCTTCCGTGACTCTAGGTTCCACAGCTTGTGGGTAAGATCGGTCGCTGAAGTGATCATCAGACTGCCGAAGGCAATAAAAGAAGCTTGTAAAAGTCGTGCATCTATCTGCAAAATACAAATGCACAATCAGTCAACTCAAACACTCCTCAGTTACCAAACGTGAAAGCATACGTCGTGGGGCAGAAAAGCTTGGATGTAACGACTTCGGGTTTCATCATAATCTTGAGTAGTTTGAGCATCTGCCAACCCGCTCACTTGGAATCGCATGAGCTCTTTCTATTTAAGTCAGCCCAGTCAGTGATGCCGGTGGGATATAGACAACCAGATGCGACCCTTACCTCTAAGGTGTTTGGTTCAAACGTCCAGGAGAGTTCATGTTCGTCGGGGAACGAGGTGTACAACAGTTTTTGAGCGGTCGCGTCAGCTCTATGACCAACAAGTTTTGCCGAAAGAGCGCGTTGAAAGTGGAGGTAGTGCGGTTGGGCACGGAGGTCCCATGTTGAAACGAAGCCTACGCAAGTTTTAATCAGACCACACATTCAGGCTAGCCAACAGAAGACGAAGAAACGGAACCTTCGTGAACGACCTGAATGAGTGAGGGATCCGATTCAATGAATGAGACGTCTGTGCATGGTCCTCCAATCTATATACGAGCGTCATTGGTCAGTCCTCGCCAATGTATTCAAAGGTAGTGACTTACTGGGACAGTCAACAAGGGAATTGGTATGTTTATCAACCAGAGAGCGACGACGCCGTCGAGCCCGGTTGAGGCAATGATTGTCTGGCTTGCGTCCGACGTACAACCCAGGACGCAACTGGAGTGAAAGAGGAACTCCTGGTTGCATTGGAGTTTGCTGACGATAGCAAGAGTTTAAACCCAGACCCAATGCAGGCCAATCAAGTGTCGTACCTCTCAGATATAGCCGCTTCACGCACATCCCATAGTCGCAAAGCACCATCGTCCCCTTTCACGCAACTCGTCATCCAGCAAGGTGTCGAGACAATGTGGTCATCGAACACATACCCCCGGTCAACAACAAGGTGGTTCCCTTCAAGTGGTGCATGCTGGATATATCGGCAATGAGTCAGGGATATTTCCAACCCGCGCAGTTGCAACTCACCAATTGACGCTGCCTCGATGGGCCCCGCGGCACCTCACATCAGGCCGGATGCGCAGGCGCTGCGTGCTGGCGTCGTCTCCCAATTCTTCTCCAACCTTGGCGCACATCTCCGGGACAGACATGTAGAAGACGGAGAGATTGCCCACGGCGTCCCCAGAGACGAGACAGAACGTATGGCTTCCGTCGCGCACTCGAAGCCGCATAGCGGTCTCAGTGATGACGACGCAGCACGCGACGCGACTCACGTGGGCATGGAGCTCCAGTGGCACCGCCCGTCTCAGTCGCTCGTGCAGCAGCGACGTGTCGAACTTTTGCTCGGTCGGCAGACGTCCCCGCAGCCGCCGGCGACGACAGCGACGCCCATCCATGTCCTCTCCACTTGATCTTGGCGCGCGCCAAAATCTCAGTTCATCACCGGTAGCTTACCGCCAGAACCGATATTATACCGGTTTGACATGTTTCCCTTTTCAAACTCTCTTGGGCGGGTAGATGGGCGACAGGTGCTGATGGAAGGGAAACGCGAGCACGACGACGCGGACGACGGCGTGGAGCAGTACCGCGAGTTCGTCGTCGAGGGCGAGCTCTACCAGGCGCTGGACCTCGCGCGGCGGCTGCTGCAGCTCGACGGACTCCGCACCCGACGCGCCGAGGCGGCGTTGCTGCTGCTCGATCGCTTGCGGTCGAACCGCGACGACTCGGCCGACCACGCGAACGCGCTTCTGCGCGTGCTCGCCAACTACGCGGCTCCAACGAAAGAGCTTACGGAGGAGTTGCTATCGCTGCTCTTCTTCTGCGACCACCGCGTGCACATCATCCACCACCTCTCCAAGGTAAAGACTACTTATCTCCAGCTCGTGAGACATTGTGGGCGTGACCGTGGAGACTCGTACTATCTAGCTAACGTACGACTCGAGCGAATGCATACGACTCGTCCTGAACGCGTATATTGAGCTGCTGTCGAGCGACCGCTCGCTGCTGGTTCCAATCCTCGGCTCATTGGCAGATTTGCCGCTGACGCCGGCGGACAAGGCCATTGTCATTGACGCTACTGAGGTGGGCGGTTGCACCACATGGGCTTCTGAGTTTTTATCTTTGCTGACGCCTTTATGGCTTAGGGTTTGCTCGATGCGGCTAGTGAGGAGGATGTTCCTGCTGTTGTCCAGAGCCTGCTAAGTATGCTAGTCCCTGCTGCTGCGTCACGCATTGTGGCAAAGATTCGTAGCCAGTGCAATCGCTTGCGCGGGAAGCCCACACTCACACTCACGTTCAACGTCATCGCGCGCCACGCTGTTGCTGGATCTCGGGCGCTCACAGCGTTCCTTCGCGTGATCCGTAACGTCGACGTTCTCATGCCGTTCGACCTCATTCTACTCGCGCTCCTCACCGCTCGCCCTAGTGAAAACAGTATGGCTGTGCGAGCAACGGCTGCCATCGCTGCCAAAACTGGTGCCCTAAGCCGGAATCTTGTTCACGAAACCATCCAGTCTCTCCGCGATCAGAGATGGAACGAGTCGTTCTCCTCCTTTGTCGGGTTGTCAAGCTCTTTGCTTAGCGCCTGCTTCAACACGTACCGAACGTCCACCACGATGAATACAATACAGTGCGCAGTGGACACGCTGGGCTATCTCGTCGGTTTGCGTACTCCTGCACAAGAAGAAGTAAGCTGGTCACTTTGCCGTGGTTGGTATTGCGTTCTCGTTTCTGACGCCAGTCGTGCTTGTGTTCAAGGCGTTATCACTCCTTATGACCCTCGTCAGCCAGCCCCAGCGTTTGGTGCTCTCAACAAAGAGTACGTTTTTGCTTGCTACCGCGCACGTTCTGTGCTGGGATGTCGCTCGTTGTGTAGCTGATCAGCTCGCCGACGTTGCTACTGGTCATGTTGCGGCGCTTGCTCCATTTGCGCATATTTTCCTCGATCATCTGTACGGCATTGCTATCTCCTCAAGCCAATCATACTATAATGGAGGTGGTGATTACGTTCAACCGACGTATCCCGCGCCAGTACTCGAGTCTTTGTGTCGAACGATGGTCATGCTGGTAAAGCACGAGCTCGGGCTCGTGTCACTTCTCATGATTATGATTCAGAAGCAGCTCGTTGTGCCAGTGGGTCGGGTCGCGTTGGGTATGATCAGTGTCGCTCCCACCCAAGCATCTGACGTTGCTCAAGTTAAGCAGCTGATGGCTGTCTTCTTAGCCGGAGAGATGTTGCGGCAAGGTGTTGGCGAACAAAGCGACCGATCCTCTCTTTTCAGTTGGATCCAAAAGCTGTTGGCCTCAACTGCTGTGAGCGATGAGACCACGACTCATATTGTCAGGTTGCTTGGTAGCAGCAGCATTCGTGCAACACTGTCAAAGTCAGACGTCGAAGCGTCGTCAACGCTGTTGTCATCAGTATTTCGCCAGCACGGATTCGACGTGAGAGAGCATCGCGAAGTCACGAGCCATCGCCCGAACCAAAGTTCTAATGATTTCGAAGTTCTACCAGGTTTATCTGGACAAAGTGATGCGTGGGTTAGTACTTCGATGGTGTTCGATGTCGTGTCATTCGTACGTGTCGCCAGGCTTGGCCAACCAAGTTTCGGATGGCACAGTTTAGTAAGTCAAGGTCCGTCGGGAAGCGCGTATAAGATCGTTGAACGCAGTATCCGAGCGAAAATCGCTCTTCTGCAAGCCGATGTAAATGCCTTCATGGCGACGATTACTAATGGTACGCGTCTAGATCGAGCATTGATTTGCAGTTTCGCGCTTCCATCAGTTACCGAAGACACTTTCGCTCTTCGCGTTCTTCCGGGGGTGTTGTGGTGCTACGCGTGTGCTCTCGAAGTTGCTGTAATCACAACCAACTCTCTTGTGTTGAACCAAGGGTCTGAGTCAAATGTGAAGGCAGGAATACGGAGCACAAGCGACGCCCTTCGACTGAGAAGGCGATTGCTGAATCGTGTTCAAACTTGCTGGTTATTGCACAGGCGTTTAGTTGCACTTCTCGATGAAGCGAGAACGCGACTCAAGCAGGCAAAAACTGAAGATATTGACCCGGAACCTGATTGTTCAAAGTGGCTTCAACTACAAGTGGATGTGATCGGTCAACATGCCGGCAAGGTTGGCACCATTATATCACAGCCTCAATTTGCCGACCTGTCTTCGCTTGGCTCTCGACTTTCTCTCCAGGTCGTGAGCGCGATATTTGGAGGATTATGGAAGCAGCAGGCGTTGACAGTGGAATCAGGATTGGAGATCGAGCTCTTTGGATCATTTCCGGCTCATCTTAGGGCTCAGGCGGCAAACGAGGCGTCGAATAGAGCAGATGTCGATCCGGTGTTTGTGACCATGGAAGCTCTGATCAACACCCAAGACGGAAAGAGATCAATCAAGTACCTGTCCCGACGACTGCTGGAGTATGCTGAGCGACTAGCTTCATTGAGTGGAGAGTTGGAAGATAGCGAAAGCGATGACAATGACTCAAACAT
This sequence comes from Pythium scleroteichum, assembly GCA_023335855.1. Lineage (NCBI taxonomy): Eukaryota > Oomycota > Peronosporomycetes > Pythiales > Pythiaceae > Pythium > Pythium scleroteichum. The sequence goes on along the minus strand of JAADVR010000084.1, from coordinate 12,697 downwards.
GGCCAGCGAGCGACATTGGATCCTTATCGGCACCAATATGTTGTGCTCTGCCATTCAATCGATCATCGAAGTGTGTCGAAAGAGACGTCAGCATAGCTTCTCAGGCGACTCTGTGTCTATCGGAGGTTGGGAAATGACAGCTATGGAACTGTTGTCCAAAGGCGCATTCGAGGGTCGCATAAGGGTGGCGACAGGTGCGCATGCAGATATGTGGTTTACTTATTGTGAGATCTTGTTCCGATCGTTAGCACAGGCGACAGTGCAAGCAAAGGTGAGTATGGATTTGGCATTCGAGAAGTCCGGTGACTGAGCTGCGTTTCTCTCCTTTAGGACGAAGACATTGGCTGCAAAATTATGGGGATTCTTCACGCTCTAATGGGAGGTACACGGATGGGTGATCATCTCAGTCGTCTGTGCTTCGCGATGCTCCATTGTGCGTTCTCTGGGAGTTCAACTTCCGGAGGGAAGTTGAAACAGGTTGAGAAATTTCCCACAGACCTCGCTTCCTCAGACAAGCTCAGGAATTGGATCCGTCCCCAACCTCGAAAGTTCCATCATTTGGTGTACTTTATCACGGGAAGCTGGCTTGGCGCTTCAGGGATCAAACACCATTTGTACGCTCTTGAGTGCATGGACGAACTGATATCAGCAGCAGCACCAAGTACTCAACCTGGCAAGTCATTGCGCCTCAATGCCCATCGAGACAGAACGAAAGGTGTCCAAGCGGAACTTTCCGAAGAGGATGATCTTGCTGGATGGATCGCTCGAGACGGTGAGCATCGAATTTTCAAGAGCTTGACAAACGAGTCACTGCCAGTTTTATTGGAAAGCGTAATTAGTTGCATCGCCGCGTCGCCGCTACCAGACCTGTCATCCAGTATTGCACGTGATCATCGAAAGTTAAACCCGTTCATCGACCTAATGGGTGCGATCGCAACGTTGGGGAAGTCGCTCGATCTATTTGTCACCGCAGAATCGTCTGGTTACACCTTCCCGCAGCGAACATCTACTGCAGTGCTTCGTTGTGGGCCCATCGCTACCAAGAAGTTGGAAGATGCTGTTGAAGCGTGCCTCACTTGGCGCCAGGACGGTGAGATGGCATCAGTTGGGGGCATTGACGATTTGCAGTCCCTTCTTGAAGCATCACTGGGACTTCACTCGAGCATGGAACGCATCGTTACCTCTTTTCAGGAAAGAGTACTTTTAACTGTTCAGAACAACACCGCTCGGTCGTCTGCGAGAGAAGGTAAAGGCATGAAGCCAAGCAAATCTCGACGATGGGGAAGCGAACTACTCAGCAAAACGTTCGGAAACCAGCTCCAAAGAAGGAAGGCACTCACACGCAGTGAAGTGAAACTACTTCCGTACTTCTCGCAGTCAACAGAGCACCTGAAAGCTTTCATTGCAGAGACCAGGTATGTCAATCCTTGGCATGCCACATTAGCGACGGACTAATGATTCCGAGTTATTTCAGTGGTACCTACCATTTCGACATCAAGGACGAGCACGTCAGAGAAACTATGGCTTGTGTGCTTGAAACATTTCGCATGACGGCAGCAGATATGGAAGCTGTCATGAGGTTACTAGACGCTAAAATTTACGCGGTAGACGCGGATTTGCTCGCCAATGGAGTGAGCTTGAAGGACAGGTGGAGTGAGGTTCGGGACCTGACGAAAAGCTCTCTGGATGTGGGAGACATGGGAGATGAATCGAATGATACCAACAGCTCTGATGGGGAGTCGAGTGACGAGTTCGATGACGCTGATGCTATGAATGCTCGGTTCCCGGAAGAGGAATCAAAAACATTAACCAAGAGGAGCAGCAGTAAGGTTCACACGCTGACGCCACAGAAGAAAAGACCAAAAAGCGCACATCTCACGAACAGGTGAAATCAACGAAATCGAATGCTAGTATCTCTCACATATCCCTGTTCATCCCAATTTTGAGAGCTTGAGTTTCTGCCTGGATCGGAAGACGTCATTCGGCGGTCGCTTATTCGAAATGCTTATACCAGCGTCATCACCAGCGCCCGAGTCGTCGCGGCGTTGCGCGTCGTTTTGGTGCTGCTGTTGCTGTAGCGCAAATTGCTGTTGCTGCTTCTTCTGCTGCTCCATATACTCGATTTGAGCACGGGGAGGAAAGTCGACCAATAGCATGGCACGGAAAATGTGCTCAACATCAGCGATCGGTCCATTCCATGGCTGATGTAAGGGTAACATTCTTGCGAACTCCTTCAAAAAGTCTGGCAACGGTGGTCCAGGAATTGGCCTACAACAACGTCAGCATTAGCAACTTCGAACCGATTCGGTCGCGCTCTCCATTCGTACCTGTCGTCGATCGCATCGAAGCCACCATCACTGGAGCCGTTTCCGATGGCACCAAACGAGTTATCGCCGCCGTCAAGGTGTCCGTTCTGCCCTTCTGAACTTCTCTTGCCCACGCCATACTTGTCGAGGAACATCTGATCGACTGGCCCTGTAGCTCGCAAGTCCAAGAAAGAATACCGATGGTGGATGGCAAGCAAACCCTTGATCTCGACGTGAGGTGCATCAGGGAAGGCGAGCGCGCGTCGAGCTTCAACTTTGGCAACGGTAGCCAGATCTCCTCCGTTTGCGACCATCTTGTGTTCAAATTCAACATAGCGGTCCCAGATTGGACGCGTCAGCTCTGGAGACATGACTGCGAGTACCTTTTCGAACAAAGAACGCATGTCTGCATTCAAGAGATGTCACATGAGACCGAGTTAAGATAGTTAGAGTATATCTCCACGTACTGTTGTCGTCATTGAGATGGCCGAGGAAGTCAAGATAGCAGAGCACGTAGTCAGGCTCTTGGATGTACTTCTTCAAACCAAGCTCGAAGATTTTGAGTGCGATTTCGCGACTTGTACCCGAACTGTCACTGTAGAACTCGAGCAAAGCTGCAGAGAAGCACAGTGAGTGGATCGCGTGTAGCCAACTAAGCGCAGGCCACAGAACGTACCGGCAGCAGCGAACACGTGGTATGAACTTGCTCCTTCGCGCTCGTCCTTTCGTGCGCGTCTAAAAATTGTTCGCGCCTCGTTCAACCCCTTGGCTCCAAGAGCACGACGGGCGAATCGCTGGTATGTGATATACGCCAGTGCTGACACGTTCTCCTTCAAAACGCGCTCATACACTGCCTTTGCAGCGGCAACATCCCCATGCAGCTCATGATGATCGGCGAAGGCGAACCAAAGCATACTCGAGGTTGGGATGGCCTCAAGGGCACGCTCAAACACGGCTGTCGCTGCCTCTGCTTCTTGCGCCTCATTTTCGAAAGCTGCATAGTGAAACCACGCCTCCGGTGCGTGACGGTGGACGCTGAGGAACAGTTCAAACGTGAACCGGACGCGCGATTTCCAGCGCGCCGAGTCGAGTCGCTCTGGGTTGCCGATCTCGAACGCTAGGATCTTCTGCCACTCGGTGATGCGCACGAGCTCGGCGCGCATGTTTTTCTTCGTCACAGGGACAGGCAGCACATGGAGCGAGACGGCGTCGTAGAGCTTCTTGCGGTCGCGCACCACGGCGCGTGAGGCATCAAACTTCTGCCGAAAGACCTTGAAGAAGTTGGCCGCGAGCGCCTCGTTGTTGGGGATCGCGCGCTCGAACTTTTCGTAGTCGCGCCAGATCGCCTCCATGCTGTTGAGCGGCATGGTCACAGCGCGGTGGAAGAGCTTGCGCACCGTGAGGAACGCCTGCGGGTTAGTGTCCTCCTGGAGAAAGGTCGCGTAGGCCTGCCAGAGCGGCGCGGCGTGGATCGAGCCGCCGACGCGCTCGAGCGCGAGCTCGAAGGCGTCGCACATGAGCTGACGCGCGTTGCGGATGGCCTCGGCGTCCTGGCTCGCCGCCGCCACGTCCACCTGCACGACCTTGGTGAAGTTGAGGTAGAAGAGCCACAGATCCACGTGCGGGCACCGGATCTGCATGAGCGACTTCTTGATGATCTCCTGCACGCGGTCGTAGTGCTTCTCACGCAGCTCGTGCTCGGCGTAGAGCTTCCACCAGCGCCCGGCCGTCGGGAACGCGTCGAGAAACTTTTCGTAGTAGAACCGCGCCTCGTCCACGGGCAGCGTCTGCACCTCGCCCATGACCGTCTCCCACGTGTTCGTGTTCCACACGTCGCGTTCCACTTCGTTCCAGAGGCTCTTGAAGCGCGCGGAGCGCTTGACCACCTGGTCCGGCGGCAGCGAGCTTGCGTCCTTGGACACCTCGGCCGCGGCCGCCGGCTCGGCACCGGTCTGCGCTGGCAGCTGGCTCCATTCGGCGTCCTCTTCTTCCTCGTCCTCCTCCTCGGCGTCCATCCACGCGCGCTACAAAAGACACCGAGCATCAGGTCGCCTCCACGTTTCGCACTCTAACTTTGGCTCCACGCACGCTCAGATCGTCGCGCTTGGCCGCATCGGCGCCGCGCGAGCCCGCGCTCCCGCCGCTTGCGCTTCCACTGGCGCCCGACGCCGCTACGATGGGCTCGTCCTCGTCGGAACTGTCGGCCGCGCGCTTGTCCGCCATGGCCCCTTGGTGCCCGTGGTTGAAAATGCCGCCCACGATCAAACCGAAGGGCGGGTTTCCAACGCATAACAGAACGGATACGAACACGTTAGTTGTTGGTATTCCGGAAGAGTGAAATGGTTACGAACTGAATACTTGAAAGGTCATACCGACAGACATACATGGAGCCAAAAAGGAAGCGTGCGCGCGCCGGCGCTGCGACGCCCTGGACGCTCCACAGTGGACAGCGGCTCGTCGGAACCGCCGATGAAGGAGCCGCACCGGTGCTCGTGGCCGCGGGCGAGAGGCACGTGCAGCTGCACGCAGCGGAGGCGGCCGACAGCGTCGGCAAGCTGCTGCCGTTCGAAGGCGGCGAGGCGATGCTGCAGCGCGGTCTCGGGCGGTTCTACGTCGCGTATCCTCGCGCCGGTAACAAAAATGGCATTGCGAGTTTGCTGGACGCGGTGGCGATGGAATTTGAGCACCTGCCGTTTGGAATTACGCGGCCAACCGGGTCGATCGAGGCCGCATGCGTGAATACAGCAGGCGAGCGAGTCGCGCTGGTAGAACGAAGGGATGAAGGCGGAGACGGGGCGACCGCATGGCGGCTGTGGTGCTGGAAGCGCAGCTCGGCTATGTGGGCAGAACGGGTGCTGCCTCTCGACGCGGGAGAGCGAGTTCGATGTGCCTTTGACGCGCAGTTCTTCAGCTCGTTGATGCTCGGGCCGTGTTTGCTCATTGCGAGCGTCGCGCGGGACGACAGCCGAGCGCGCTGGGCGTTGAGCCAGTCACTCGTGGCTGTTGAGGACGACTGGGCACTCGTGCGTTCCCATCGACAGGTCGTCCAGCTGCCCAGCCGGGGGGATTTGGAGGTCGAGTCCCCACTAAGAGCGTTCATGAGCCCGTCACGTCGGTGGCTCGTGCTACGCGACGAGCTCCGGCGGCTCTGCTTCCTGCCGCTCAGTCTCTACGACGAGCGGCGCGAGATCAATGTGCCCAGTCATCAGTGCCAGACGTTCGATGCAGCTGTGGCGGACGTCGCCTGGAGAGGGAGCATCTGTGCGGTGCTGCTCGAGGACGGTGAGGCGATATTACCAGGATCGTTTTGTTCTATGAACTGACCTTACGAGTGGTTCCAGGATCGCTTCATCTGATAGAAGCCCCGGTGGAGATTGACTCATCAGTGTGGACGCTGGATATCGTGGTGAAGGAGCGAATACACGATCGATTACGACTGTCAACGCTAATATCGGACACTGGCCTCGCACACTGGCACAGAGTACGTTGACAATACCTGTTGTGTCTATTGTGAATTGTGAAAACCAAAACACTGCTGACGTACGCAGTAGCTACAGTGGGATCCGCGCAGTGAGTTCATCATGGCGAGTTTCGCATCAACGATTGTGCGAGTTGCAATCTCATTTGACGAGACGGAGGACACGACCACTTCTCCAGTTCCTGTTCCAGACCCGATACCTCGAGAAGAAGCTTGTGTGGCGAGAGCAAACCCTCACAGACAGAGAAGACGGTGGCTTTCTCAGTTACAGCGGAGACAGGTACGCCCAAATCTCAAGTTGCCGTGTGTTCAGACGACTTAGCCAACGCGTGGAAGCAGACAATAGAAGAATACGTCGGCGAGGTCGTCACCAACAATGCCTCCAGAGCAAGTGCCAACGAGCTCGTCTACGCCCTTCGTCTCATACTCTCGAGCCGCGATCCTGCAATCGCGGATATCGCGTTTACTCTATTCGGAATCGCTCTCCAGCGGGTTCTACGTCGTCTGGGTTTCGCGCGAAATGGTGAGCGAGTCGGTTCGTTCGCGGTTGAAGACCTCGCAATCCAATTTGGCATCACTGAAATGCTAATCGCGCAACTCACCACGATAGACTCGGTCGCGGTGCGCACAATCGCCGAGAAGGTTGTGAAGGCACCAGCGTTCCGTTCTCGCAGCGAGAGAATATCGTACTACGACAAGCCAATCCAACTTGTGAGTTCCGAGGAAGCCAACGGACGCCACCACAGCTATATCTCGAGTCTAACACGGTTACTCCAAGACGCCATTCGCTGTTCCGAATCACCAGAGAAAGCCATCGAAGCAATGCAGAGACTGTTCGAGCAACTCAGATTGATCGACCACATGAATCCCGCCGATTTGAGCAACGCGAGTAAGAAGCTTACGTTTGAAATCGAACGTCAGGACGCCGCTCATGGGAAGATTTCGCCATGGCTGCAGCTGCAGGCGTTAGTGGCCTTGTATGGGATGGCATGCGATGCTCTACGAATCGGTCGGGTCTCGCTGAACGTGCCTCGGCTGCTGGAGACATTAGGTTACGTCGTCTCCCGTCGCGACACTCAATTGTTACGACCGCATGTGCTGAAGCGATTCATGTCATGCCGGGGGTCAAACTTCGAGATCACGACTCCCCAGACCGGTTCTCCGATTTCAGTAGACGTGCTGCATCGTCTGGCGGCAGCGAGCGGACTCACGAACCATACCATCTCGTGGTGTGGCGAGCTGAAGCCGACGAATCCATACGAGCTCCTCCTAAGGCAGCTCACTAGCAACAAAAATGGACTCATCAAACGCGGTTCCATCGAGATCATCAATCGTTGCCTTGTGGAACTCGCGTCATTAATGCGGTCGGCACCGCTGCTCGTCCAACTCGACTCTACGAGTGGATTTACTGAAGCCGACGGCGAAGCATCCATCGAGGAGTTTGCCAAGCTGGTTTTCGTCAGCACTGCGCCCCTCAATACCCACGGAATTTTCGACCAGAAAATGCTGAATCCGACGGGAACTCTAACTGGCGACGAGATCGCTAACCGTCACAGCGTAATGGTACTCAGTCGAATTGTTATGCACCACGCGAGGCAACTTGCAGCATCTCATTCACGTGAGAGCAGTGGAGACCCCCTTGCACTTTGGTTTCGCGGCGTCTTCCTGTTCGACACCGTTTGGACTTCTGCCGATCAACCAGTTCAAGACTTGCCCAACTATCTTGCCAACTGCTTGATTGATCAGGATACCTCGGGGATCATACGCGGGCGAGTGTCTGGACTTCACATCGACAGCGAGAACATGGTCCGAGGCGATATCCCAACAAACCTAGCTCGTGTGTTGCGAGCTTTCGCAACGTTAGTGTGGCTGTTCTGGGTCCGCGAACGTGCGGCTGTTATCAAGAACGCGATTGACAGCCACCGCGGCGATCGCGCGGAACACAAGGAGAGTTCTCATTGTTTCGGACGACTGGCCGCGTTGTGTGCGTTGCAGCTCCAGGCGCTGGCTTTGTATCGCGATGACTCCGACAGAGAGGAGATCATGGCAATCCAACTTCGGTTTCTGGAAGCCGCAAGCGAAATGAACCCTCTCGTGACGACGCGCGTCCTCGAATGGGGCTTCCCCTTGGATTCCGTGAGCGTTCGATATCATCGGCGTCTGCGAGCAATTATGAAAACGGCCGATGAGAACAGTGAAGACCCAGGTGGCACTCAGCACGTTGGCCAGTATCGACAGGAGCTGCGACAAGTTGCACACCAAAATACTACCAGACCACGTCGCCATGAGAGCGATGTAGACGCGGATGTGTTTGGAAATTGTTGTTGCGACATCAGCTTCCAGCGTGTTGTGTGGGCTTTGCTGCAGCGACGATTTCTCGTGTCGACAACCGCCAAGTCAGAGAACGATAAAGTCGAAATCAAGAGAGCTGTACAAGCTCGCCCGTCAAGCATCGAAGGCCTGATCATGCGCCACGTGGTCACCAACTTACATCACACACAGCGTGCCGAGATCGAACAGCAAATAGAACGTTTGCGTCAGCTCTCTACTGGCAAACCTGTCACTGTGGAGAGACCAATAGAAGCACCAGATGCAGTCTCCCCCCACGTCAACCATCCCCCGTCTCGAAGTGACGACATTCACACTCAACTACTGTCCGCCTCGGAGGCAACAGATACACAACCGTCGTTCAAAATCCGAGATCTCAATCCGCGTCGCAGCTCACGTGGAGAGTCTGCCGTGAGGTCGCACAGCCCGAAAGCCGTGATGCAAAGAGGAACTTCGTCTAATAATGTGCTTAAGCTGCTGCAGCTGCGCAAGGAATCGCAGGATATCAAGCGGCACCAGAGTGCTCCGCGCATGGTGGCCGTCCCCATCCCTGCAAGAGACAAGAGAATCGAAACGACCGCAATTTCTAAAGACAACGAATCGGTGCCCCTGGAGTCAACCAAACGCATTCGCCACGCGGAACCTGTTCTTCCGCTTCGGCGCGATCATGCGGAGAAGGCTGAGTTGATGTTGCTCTCAGCCGTTTCTGGCCAGGGTAGAAAGTCGGTTCCCCTAACTCGAAAGAGTTTTCGGCTCTCGATGCCGTCGAATCAATCGCCCTCACCGGTGCGAGAAGAGGATGAGCCACGGAAGTTCACGTCGAGCTCTGCCCAGTGCACAGCACTGCGATCGACGAGTATGCAAACTGATGCTGTGGATGCGACGACCGGATCACCGACACAGGAAACGATCCCCAACTCATCAAATTCTCCAGCACAGCATGGGACAGCAGAGTTCTCACCACCGAGACCACATGCCGAAGTCGCAGTGCAGTGTCAGCCACCTCCAGCGCCTCGTGGACGCCGCCATTCTTCTCAGGCCTTGAGTACAATTGGGTCGCGTTTCCCTGTATACGTGGATCTCGAGAGAAATTCGGAGTCAACTGGAGGCTCCTTCCTGCACGTAGCTCGACTAGAAAACGACGAGAAAAAAAAGCAAGACAACGAGCTCGCTCGGATGGCCCAAGTACGAGCTGTCGAAGAAGACACGGGAACTTCTACCGCAGGAAGCCCCGCAAACAGCGAAGTCCTACAGCTGTCAGCAGCGGAAGAAGATGCCGATGCAACCCACCAACGTCTACTTGAGCAGCGCCGGCAGACATATCGCAGCCATTATCCACCCGCGATTGCCCAGCGATCGAAGAGCGAACGAGGTGTCGCGTCCAGTATGAGCTCGTTCACGACATTAAAGTCGGAGATGGAGCGTATGAAGGCTAAGCTGCTTGCGCTGGAAAACACTGCCAGGGAGCTCGACGACGATTTCAAAGTCACTCACCATGTTCGTCGAACTACGCCTGGAATTTTACGTTAAACCATTTATGACTCACGGTTGGGTCTCCGCAGAAACTGGAGGACATGGGCAAGGCGCGAGCGATCGGAAGCCTGCCAGTTCTGGACGAGATCGATGGCGCGATTAGCTCCACCGACCCGGGCCAGACCTTGGCACCAAGCACACTGGGTGCGAAAGCCACTCGAGATATGGACGATGCCAGGTATGCAATCATTGGTGTCTACTTTTGGTTTTGTGTTAGATGTTCGAACTGAGTCACACACCATCAGGCACTTGCTCGGGCAAATTGAGAAGCTGACAGCGACGGAGCCAAACGGGTGATGCGGATGCTCCAACAGTAAAGTGGTGATAGGTTTCTATGCGGTCGGCTCGCTCGCAGCAGGTTCTTGTACGGTTTCAGCCGACGGCCGAGTCGCGCGGAACGCAGCAACTCGATTGCGCCACTGGTGGCTTGTGAGGGACCTGGAAGGCAACCCTAAAATGAGAAATTCTCGTCGGGTGGATCAGCAAATAGCAGGTTAGACATACCATGCGGTGAGATCTCGCTCCGGGCAGAACGAAAAGATGTTTTCGATGACGAGCGCCCCCATCGATCGCCACAGCAAAGCTGCAGATTTGTTCCAAGTCTCAGTCAGCCATCCGTCTCCAAAGGTAGGATATTAATAAATCACCGTCGATCTCCCACGTCAGAGCGTCGATTTCATCGCGCAGCCCTTTCTGCTCGGACGTGGTCTGCTCCTTCATGATCCCGGTGGCTTCGAGTTTTTTCTGCAGTTCTTCGATCTGGTGTTTGATAAAGTCGATCTCCCGGTCGTGGGTCAGCAGTGTCGACTGCAGATCCTCGACCGACGCCTCGCGGTGGGTGCGCAATCGCTCGCGCTTGGCGCGTTCGTGGAGCGCGAGCGACGCGCGCTGCACTGACGTCACCGCCTGCTCCGAGTCGCCCGTGTCCGGGAAGTCCTGGTGCAGATCGACCGAGTACGCGAGCTGCTTGCTGTTGAGCCACGAGAACGAATTGTCCCAGACCAGCAGCGCCATGGCCGGCCCGGCCAGCACGAGTTCGCCCTTGACCACCTGCTTTTGGCTCTCGTACCGCACCGACGGCACGAGCTCGTGCATCGTACCGTCGACGCCGATGGCCTGGATACCAAAGTTGACGTCAAAGTCCTTGGTCGAGAACTCGTACTGTAGCGTCGCGCGCGGCGCGTCGACCTTGATGGGCAGCTGGAAGACGCTCGCGGCTGCGATGGGCACGTGCGTCGACTTCCACTGGATGTTCTCGGCGACCGCCGCGGCCGCCGGGAGCTTGGTCTCGTTGGCGGCCTCGCCCTCGAGCACCTGATGACGTGGCGAGACGACGGCCTGCGACGAGGCGTCGCCGCCGTCGATGCGCCGCAGCAGCGCGCGCCACTCGGGCCGCGAGCTCAGCGCCTTTTCTCTGCCGAGTCGCTCGTCCATCGCGCGCTGCTTCTCCAGTGTGCGCTCCTGGCGACGCTCCTTGGCCTTGCGCGTCATCGAGATGGAACAGAAAGTCAGCCGCGAAGGGGGAATTGAAGCTTTGGGATCAGACTCAGATTGAAGGAGCACACTATACAAACGACAAGAGGTATCAGAACTGATCAAAGAGCTCCAGTTCTTGATGCGTTTTCTGTTTGTTGCACATGAACGGCATGGATAACAAAATAATCGGCAACACCAATCTGCGTGTTTGAGGAGGCTCTGGGCGTCTATGTCTTGCTCGGGCAGCCCCCCGTGGACACGAAGAACAGGTTCGGGTTGGTGCATCGGCCGCTTTCGAACTTGCAGGCGTTGTCGTAAGTCACGGCATCGCTGCCGCACAGCGGGTTCCAGTCGTTGGTGCACTGTAGGGCGCAGCTGGAAGGTCTCGTTGGAGCAGGCGTGCCGGTGGGTGTGGGAGACGGAGTGGGAGCAGGAGTGCGAGTGGTCGGTGCTGGTCCTGGAGTCGTAGCGCGTGGTATTGAGCATTTGCCGGCTGAATCCGCGGCGCTAAGTCGGTCCGCTGTGAGCATGAGATAAGGGTTGTTGCACGCTCGCTTGTTGAGCTCGCACTCGTTGGGGTACATGCTGCCGTCGGTGCCGCACACAGGGTCAAAGTCCATGGGGCAAAATTGAGCACATGATGCAGCTGCTGCCGACGTCGCGACGCTCGCGAGCGCGAGTAGAACGATCCAAGTCTTCATAGAGGGCCGGGAATTATCGCAATGAGCGCTTCTAGTCGATGTATCAGCCAGACGACAAGCAAAGCAGAAACTTTTCAGCGACGCTTGGTACCGGGCGCGGTACTGAAAGGCTGTGCTGCTGCTCTCTGGGGATCCCATTGGCAGCGAAGCTTCTAGGAATAGCGAGTGGCGAAACGACTGCGACGAAATGGGACTCGCCAGCCAACTAAGCGACAGACGCAGCGCGAAGCTCGCACGCGAGCCATGGTACAACAGCCTCGACGTGATTCGCTACGAGCGTGCGCTAGCTTTCATCCCGACCCTTTCGACCGCAATGACGACTCGTGTGATAACAGCTACACCTCCATGGGTTCAAGCCACGAATAGGCGCGTAACGGATGCCACACGTTCAATGTTCGCGCTCTCCGACGCATGCTAAGCGCGAGCTCTCTCGCCTCCAAACTCAGCGACGCGCGCGCCGCGCTACCGCACCGTCAGTCGTCCCTGGCGACGTTCCGTCCGTCGCTGCCGTCGCTCGTGCACCTGCGAAGCAAACTCCCAACCGTTCGCAACCATCCGTCCTCCAATTCGTTCCCAGAAGCCGTCGATTCTGGTAGTGGCAGCGCCGACCGTGCGGCTTCTCTTCGGCTCGCGACCGTCGAGTCGCTGGACCGACTGCGCCGCTCGATCCAGAGCAAGGTGGCGCGGCTGCGACCGGCAGCAAGCAGCAACCAGTGCGACGCAGAGCGCGAGGAGTCGCTGGCGGCCGCGCTCGCGTGGATCGAGAGCCTCGAGGCGCGCGAGGCGGCGTGCGCGTACGCTCTCGCGGGCAACTGCCAGCATCACTGCAATTTCCAGTGGTGCTGCACGCGTCGATGAACCCTTTGCACTGAGTG